>JANAVB010003079.1:0-53937 GCA_029216955.1 Iris pallida
CTGCATTTCTACGCCCTCGTTCTGTCCTTGTCAGGGGTCAGCCGTATGGCTTCTTCAGCAGTTCTAGAGGACTTCGGCAAGGGGATCCGCTATCGTCATACATTTTCACCTTGGTCATGGAGTACTTCACATTGCTTATGGACGTGGCGGTCTATAGGCCAGATCACCCCGCTGTACAAGCGGGTGCATCCTCAGATATCCCATCTTATCTATGCGGATGATTTGCTGGTCTTTCTGGTTCATTCGCGACGTGGGATTATAGCTTTGAACGGAATCATGGAACGGTTTGGCTCCCTGACTGGTTTGCAGCTAAACAAGTATAAGAGTATAGCCTACTTCAATAAGCATTGTCATCAAACGGAAGAGAAGGCTCTACTTGGTATTGAGAAGGGAGAGTTACCAGTCAAATATTTAGAAATTCCGTTATCTATCAACTACGCCAAAGAGACCGAATGCCAAAGTCTGGTGGACTATTCTCAGCGGCGTCTGGAGGGGTAGCATGCCTAAAGTTTATCCTTTAGAGGGCGCATTGAGCTAGTTCGATCCGTCATCTATGCCATCGCTCGATTCTGGCTGCAGACTCTCATGTTGCCATCTGCGACCATTAGTAAAATAGAAAGACTCTGTGCCAACTTCATTTGGAGAGGAGGCCTACACTCTATAGGCTGAAAGACTCTTTGCAGACCTCAGGAGGAGGGAGGTGTCGACCTACAGTCTTTGCGGATCCTGCGCGAGACTGCGGGAGTGAGACAAGCTTGGCGATTTCTCGCCCAGGATTCCTTGTGGGCGGTATGGATGAAGGGGGAGGTATACGAAAGACCAGTCCTTTGGGGAGGTCAGAGTCAATAGCAACGACTCCGTTACTTGGAAGAACCTTCTCTCCTATCGGACTACTCTGAAGGGGCTTATTTCCAGATCGATAACAGATAGAGAGACTACTGATTTGTGGTGGGATCCTTGGACCAACCAAGTGAGCTAGGCGGATCGAATTGGTAGGCAAGCGCTACCAACGGCGGGAATGAGGGCCCGGGTGAGCGCTATTCTACGGGCGAGCGAACCTTCACCTTATGACGAGACAGTTTCGGCAGGAGATTGAAGCGGTCCATGTGGATACTGAGAGTACGGATGGGGATCGATGGGCGTGGACAGACACTGGACAGCATATCTTTCCCCAATCGATCGTCTACGCGTCTATTAGGGAGGTACACCCTCCCATGGAGCTGGCTCAGGTGGTGTGGACCAAAGGGGTGGCCTCCAAAATACAATTTTGCTTGTACAAACTTTGTCTTGGGAAGTTGCTTACTAGAGACCGTCTGGTGAGGTTTGGTGTGCAGATTCCATCACAACTGTGTGAGCTATACAAGCAAGACCATGAATCTATGGAGCACATATTCTTTAGATGTTCCTTCTCATCATCCGTTTGGCAACATCAGTGTTCTCAGCTCAGCTTACAGACTCATGACTCTTGGAGCTGGAGAGAGGAAGTCGCAGATATCATAGCCGAAAGGAACCGGGGTTCCCAGTGGTACAATACAGCAAGGATTCGGTTGGCGGCTGCGGTCTGACATATTTGGAAGGAAAGAAACAATAGACGCCCACTATAGGGGTGATACACAATATAGAATTCGATGTAAAAGTGATGGAGAACTTTAAGTCTCCACCAAGATCTGCCTTATAAACTCCTCAAATTTTATATATACAAAGTACCTTTTTCAAATATATATATATATATATATATATATATATATATATATATATATATATATATATATATATATATTGAAGAAGGTAATTTTTGTCATGATCGCCTCCCACCGGGATTCGAACATCGTCCCCTCTGGTCTTATGTCTCCACTCTAGCCACTTGAGCTACCAAGTCTTGACAATCTCCTCTCCAAACTTGCTTCTCGTAGGATATTTTTTCTTGTGAAACTTTTCTTTTAGCAAATAAATATTGAATCTTGTGGCATACTCGTCCTGCAACACTTTGTGTCCTATCATTGTTCAGTCATTGGCCCTTCTTAATTTTCATCTTATAACTATACTTTGCACCCGAATTCAAATTGATAAGTTCATATGCAACTCTTAGACTTCCTCTCAATGAAGTCATACTTCAATATTGACTATCTCCCCATAACAATTCAATTTATTGTCCTAGTCATTGAAATATGGCTTACACGCTAACTATTTCATCGTTTTCTGTTCCACTCAGAGAGTTCAGCGTACAACCTTCTAGTTTATTCTTTTCTTCATGCATATATATATATATATATATATATATATATATATATATATATATAGATAGAGAGAGAGAGAAAAGGGAGGTGAGGTGCCACCTTATGGTGGTGGCTATTAGGGGTGCAACTTGGGCGGGCTAAACCCGAGCCCGATCGGGTAAACCCGTTGATGGGTTGGGTTAGGGTTGAAGATACTCGGGTTTGGGTTAAAATATTTGAACCCGATCAAAAATTGGGTTGGGCTCGGGTTCATGTGTCGGGTTACCCGAAGAACCCGAAACCCGGCTTATATATATATATATATATATATATATATATATATAGTTTCATACTTCTTAAATAAAAAGTTTACAACCTAAACTTTTCCACCCAAACTCTTCAACTCCTCATCTTAAATTATATTTTAGTTTATATTTTGTAATGATCAAGACTTGATTGCTATTTGATTATGTGTTTAAGATTACTTTTGCTTAAAATTATTTCAAATATCATATTAGAGCCCGATAAACCCGATGGACCCGATAAACCCCTAGTGGCTATGTGTCACCCCCTATGCTATTATCATGTTTTGAAAAGTGTGCAAGTGCATGATGATAGCATGGGAGGTGACACATAGCCACCTCACCATGAGGTGGTACCTCACCTCCCTTATTCTCTCTCTCTCTCTCTCTCTCTCTCTCTCTCTCTCTCTCTCTATATATATATATATATATATATATATATATATATATATGTGAAACACTCCACGCATGGTGCTGCTATATTTTTGTATGAAAAATCCTTAGAAGCCAGAAGCGGAAGCAGGGGAACGCGACTACTTAGAAGAGTCTAAAGTTGAGAGCGTGATTTTAGCGTGCGCTAATAAAGAATTTATGTTTATTAATTATTGGTATCAAAACTTATAAATATCTTAATATTTATTAGAATTTATAAAGTTCAGTTCGAAGTTACAGAGAGATCATTCGCATGTTAATTTTTTATGATGCCAGGGTAAATAATCTTTAGTTTCTTGGTAATTTGATAAACGTGTATTAAAAATATTCTAACTTTCTTCCCAACATTTATGTCATCTTTTAAAATTATGGTCATATTATGGAAAACGCTCATGTCGTCGGAGAAACGCGCTTCCGTCGACGGAGAAACGAGTTCCCGTCGTCGAAAAAGCGAGCTCCCAAATAAGAACCGTCGAATCGAGATTCGTTGACCTTCTAGGAGTTCCTGGCTTCTAAGGAAAAACCTAATGCATCCTAAAAACAAACAATTAAACAAAAAAGCACATCTACTATAGTTCATTATGAATAAAATAATTCAGTATATTTAAACAAAAACTAAATAAGTTGACAAAGTGGTGTCCCAGTATTTAGACAGTAACCCCTGAACAACTAAGAAAAGGCAATAGAAAGAGAAATTATATTTTATCTAACTGGATAATACCTGCCAGTAAAGGCCAACACAAATATTCATGAACATCTAACTATATGAATATTCTATACTCGTTCACACCAACAGATATCAACTAAAACTAAACAGTTAGCCGTGCATCTATCTGCTAATGCAGGAAGCAGAACTTCATCCTAAAGCTAATTTACCTGTTTTGACAAGAAAGCCTATTGACCACAATACTGATGCATGATGGGCCTAGAATCCAGCACATACGAAAGAAAGAAAATAGCCTCCTAGCAAACTGGCCTCAGCATGTTTGCTATGGAATAGCATATATTATTAATTAATATGTATTTCTCCATCAGATATCTTGGAGGCATGATACAGTAAGTTAATGAGACTCACAACCAAGGTTCGCACTATCGGAATTGGTATCAGACCCTTCTTATGAGTATCGGGATTGGCGGTATCGGTGGGTTTCGGATCGGAGTATCAGATTTTTGGTATCAGAAAGCAAATAATTATTGATAAATCATTAAAATTTTAGAAGAAAAAAAAAATTATACATTTAGGACTAATTTTAAATATTTCTTGTGTTGTTTCTTAGTTGTTTTGGAATTGAATAAAACAGTAGTCACCATTGCCGATTGGTTTACCTGCGGTAGATAAATTTTCTTCTTTTACATGCTTTTAGAACCCTACTATGCTTTTACACCCTTGTTGATTGGTCTTTTTCGTTCAATTTTCTTTGTTGAATTGACTGAAAAAGAGAGCCCCAATATCGATATTGGTCGTATCGGATCGGTATCGGCCAATATTACAAACTATGATTCATGATTCAAACATAACCACATAACCGAAAACTCACTGATGCCAGACATAACTGAAACTCTTTATGGCAGAATGTGTAACATTACCAGCATCTGACCAACATGTTCAGTGTTTGGACTTCAAAGCGATCAGGACAAACAGATATCACAAGACTAATATAACATGCAAAATTTAGGGGAGGGTTCCTTTGTGATTTAAATTTACATCTTTGGTATCCAAGCATAAGCAGGATAATAGATCTGTTTATAGAATTGGAAGTACAAGGGAATCAAACAAACAAAGCTGCAAACGGAAAGGCTAAAAACAGCAGAATCTCACCTGCATTTCTGCTAACTTCTCCCGGATTTGCATATATCCCAAGTGAAGTTTGCCTCCAAAATGATCAGCCAAACGACGATCACTGAGATCCATACACCAATAAGAATAGCTTACTAACAATCTGATGCATATAGTTTTTATAGAGCTCCTGCTGGTTATGACACATTTTACCCAGAAAATCTAAAATATAATTTACTATAGGAAACAAAAAAAAAACGCACATTCTTTAGCAGCAAAAGTTTTCCTCGTAAAACTGGGCAAAAAGCCTGCTGGTAACAAGGTGTAATACCCAGGTCAAAATCTGTATTACTTGAAGACCCAAATGCTAGCCTAATGCAGCCACAAATCCTAGGGACATGACAGTAACTGCAAGGTTAAGAGATGCAACAATTTTACCTGTCATAGACGCTCAGGAAAGCTCCACAAATGTCACATACACGTAATTTTTGATCAGTCTGCAGAATGGACACAAATTTTTTCGTTTCAATATATCTTAGCAATGCTAACCACTATCATTAAAACTAACAAGATTGGCCAGACTACTCTTATAGCATAAAATCTAAGGGCTGATACAGAAAACAGATAACTACTTACAGGGTAAGAACATAACAGCAGCACATATTAAACAATACTAGGTCTCATGATGTAACAGGAAGCATACGCCTTCTGATACCAGTGTAAATAAAGCATTATTCCTTGAACCAATCATCCATGTTTCATTCCACCAAAGAAACTTTAGGTTCCCCTGTGAAAGATATCGTGGATACTTCAGAGACAAGGTTGTCATTCACTCAAGGGTGTGATTAACACGTGCAGACAGGTTCGACATGATCCTCTTGATAGTGTAGACAGAATAACTACGCAACCAGATGGGTGTAGAAATTTGAACTTTTATCGAAGATTTAAAACAAAACGCCTCATGGTATATATATATATATATATATATATATATATAGTTGAGTATTTAAACTAAAATACAACATATGAAACTATTGTCATCATAACATAACTTTTTTTAAGGAATCAATTTTCCTTTCATAAACTGCTCATTAGATATTGTCAAGAACTTGCAGGCTTTAAATAACATATTATGAATATCGCTAACATCTAAGCCTTAGACATACCAAAAACCAAAAAATGGGACATGAAAGCACACTTACAAGTTTTAAGAATCAAAATAAATTATATTAAACAATTGAACATTTATATTTGTTGCGAAGTTGCAAATAATAATGAACTTCGTTTATTTTGGGAAAAGATAATACAATATATAGGAGATGGTAGGTCTCGCCTAGAAGTTGCCTGATATGGGGACTAAAACTTAGGCTAATAATAATAATAAAGCAAAAAATACATAAAAAGAGCTATATACAAACTCCCATGAAAATTGGAGCGAAGATGTCGAGAAAAAACATTCGGAAATAAGGTGAAGACAAGTCGCCGAGGCAAAGAATTAGTATGTCGGCAAAAGAGATAAAGTCGGAACATGGTGAAGCCATGGAGGAAAGTGGTACACCAAGATCTAAGAGAAGGCTCTTGAGCCAGGTAAGCTCGGAAATAGCATATGTCATCGAGCGACGTTCAGCCTTAGTTGAGGAATAGGCTACAAGTGTATGTTTCTTGATGTTCTAGGTTGACAAAATTGCCCTCAAAGAAATCGTCGATCGTCTATAGGCCCAACATAGTCGGCAATTTGCATAGGTCGTAAGAGTGAGAGAAAAGGGGATGATAGACAAGTCCTTGACTAGGAAAATTCTTCAAATAACGGACAATGCACTCAATGACATGAAGATGGGAGATCCTCGGTGAGTGCATATTATTGATTGACGTTCTCATGACAAAGGAGAGAACATGACGAGTGACAATCACTTAATGACCTAACCCACAGGCCATCAATATATATCAGAATTGGGCAAGAGAGTCGAAGGAGTTAAGAATGGAGAGCCCCAGATTCGGCTACACTGGGGTATTACTGGGTCAACATGTTGAGAAACCAGAATCATTTATAGTATCAAGACAATATTTTTGTTGAATCTTCAGTGTCCAAGAAATAGCACGAGGGAACAAGGTCTTTGGAATGAAAATAAGCAGATGGATGGGTATTGACCTTGGTAATGCCAGCATGGTCATCTCCATAATGTCGTGCACATATACAAGAACAACGGAATCATTGTGCCATGAGTTAGCTTAGTGAATAAAGAGGGGAATCGACAACACTTCATGTAAACCTGCAACTTGTCAAACCAAGCTCGAGAAAGACTAGTTGAGGCCATAAATAACTTTTAGGAGAGATCACGAGAGATGCTTCCATACTCTCTGTAGCTCTCATAACAAGGGGTTGTTGCATGCAGGTACTCTTAGTCATGTCGCCATTAAGGAAGGCATTTTTAATAACTAGCCAGTATAATGACTAATGACCATCGACGATGAACGACAAAAGAGAATAAAACCCAAACGGTACTAAATTTGGTCGGTGGCAAGAATGTCTCCTCATAATCAATGTCATATTATTGGTAAATTCCAACAGCAACACCAAACAAGCTTTTAATATTTCATCTGAAGTATACTTAGCATTAAGACCCATGGGCAACTCACAGGGGAGTATCCTGTAGATAAGGGAACACCGTCTCAATTGCCTTTAGACCATAGCATGAATCTCCTCATCCATTACAGCTCATCAACTTGGATGCTAAAGTGCCTCCTTTATTGAAATAGGAGGAGAAATAGGGAAAAGGGAGAACAAAAACTTGGAGTGAGTTGATGGTAAGAAACGAAATTCGCAATCGGTTGCATAGTGCAAGTGCAATGTCTCTTACGCAAGGCAATAAGGAGATCATCCAGAGTAGGAACAAATAAAGGCTGAGATATAAGTCGTACAATATCAACCTGCTACTTACACTAGCAAGGGGGGCAAAAAAAGAGGAGATTAAGTCCTTGTAGGAGACTCGATCGCTATAAAGGAATAACTAATGGCTCGTCTGGAAATATAAGTGGCCGAGGAGGTTCAGTTGGTTAAGGATGAGAAGACGAGAAAGGTGGAAAGTAGGGTCATGTTCAAAAAATAACGTCGGAAGACAAGGGAGGTGGAAAGTAGGGTTATTGTTTGAAAAATAATGTTGGTAGATGTTATCTTCTTCTAACTGCTCGAAAAATAACGCCGGTAGATGTTATCGTCTTCATGTCACTGCTCGAAAAATAATGTCGGTAGATGTTATTGTCTTCTGAGCAGAAGGAGAATAACGGATTGCCTTTCTCCTAGAATAGCCAACAAAAACATATTTAGAAGCCAACAGAGAAAATTTGTTAAACCCTGGCCGAGATGATAAAGATATTAGGTGCAACCAAAATACCTTATGAACTACCAAGAACAACTCTTTAGATGGAAAGAGAATAAGAAACGAAGATACGTGGTTGAGCACGACGAAAGGCCGTGTAGTCAAAGGTGTGTCCCATGCGCGCCTAAGGCGAGCCTTGCACGTAGGCGCAGGGACAACACCTCATTACTCTCTAGGCAGGGCACAATCCTTCAGGTGCTCCTTTCCCAAGGCGTTGTGGAACAGCAAAGGCATGCATGTGTAAAAATTAACATATGGGCCAATTTATACAGTCCATAAGAAGAAAAAAGAGCAGTTTAAAGAAGAAAAAGAGCAACAGCCAAATTTATACATGACAGCAGGTTAGGTTAAAGGAAAAAAGAAAAAAGAGAAGAAAAGAAGTACATTTGTCAGCAGGTTAAAGAAAAGAAAAAAAAAGAGCACCAGGGAGATGAACTGAGAAGAAAAAAAACTCGAGTACTTACCTGCCGCTAGCGGCGGTGGCTCCTTCCAGTGAGCCTCTCTCTCTCTCTCTCTCTCTGGTTTTTTTTTACTAATTTTTTACATAACTCGGTCTCTCAAGTATAGTTTGAACTGAATTTTTGTACATAAATCCTTCTTAATTTTGTTGACTACTAGTGCTGCTAGTTCACTTGGTTATATTAAACTTTTAACATGTTTGTTTTATTTCTTACATTAGTAATTTAGTGTGTGTGTGTATATATATAAAATTTTGTGTCTCGTCCCGCTCGGACGCATGTCTTATGCCTCAGACGATATAGATCATTTGCGTCGAGTGCACCTTGCACCTTTGACTACCTTGCATAAGGCATACATAACACAGTGTAAGCAAACCAAACTTCTACTATTGCAAGGAATATTCAACTGAATAAGGATAGGGACACCTCCAAAAAATGTCGATTCATGCGTGCAGCATCACCATTTATATAAGCTATTAGCCCCATGTCCTTCAACAAGCATAACATGAGTTTCAAGACCCTTAACCACAGAGAAGCATAGAGTGTGATTGAACAATCACATGTAAAACAACTCACTAATATAAGATTATATGTAAGAGCCGAGAAGGGCTATAACCGAACGAAGATGCAGCTAAAATGTAAGCAACACCATGCCAAAGCTAATGATCGGTAACAATTCTCCGTAACCATCGTAATAAATGGAGGAAAGAAGTATTAGAAGAAGAGAGACGTAACGGAGGAACATGATTGGTGGCATTGGAGTCAATTACCTAAGAACACTAGGAAATGCATGTTATGCGTGCAGCATCACCATTTTGAAGAGGGGTACAAGCACGTGACGTTTGATGAACAATCTCATGTGCCACAGATCCTAGCAATCCTTACTAGCATGAGCATTTTTTATGCGAAGAATTTTGACAAAAAACAAGAATTATGTATGAAACAATCTTGAAGCAAGAAGAGCCAAGCCATACAAAAATGACAAATATACATAGCAAAATAGCGAAATCCGAATAAGCTTTGAAATTTGTATGGTTCCATATATATGAATGCAAGAGAGAGAATTGGGAGTCACTATGCTCGTTAACAAGAGAAAATGACCATTGATAATGCTTGCGCATATTACTTTTTTCATATGGAAAATTCGATAGAGATAATTCATGTAGTCATTTTCAGAGTAGAGAGTACTTCCAAAGTAGAAGAGAGAATGTCAAATCTAAAGATGCAAAACAATGGTCTACGGATGGTTGAATATCGATTTTATATAAGCTATTAGCTCCATGTCCTTCAACAAGCATAACATGAGTATCAAGAGCCTTAACCACCCTTAAACACAAAGGAAGGGGCATAGAATGTGACTGAACAATCACATGTAAAACAACTCACTAATATAAGATTATATGTGAGAGCCGAGAAAGGCTATAACCGAACGAATATGCAGCTAAAATGTAAGCAACACTATGCCAAAGCCAATGATCGGTTAACAATTCTTCGTAACCACCGTAATAAATGGAGGAAAGAAGTATTAGAAGAAGAGAGATGTGACGAAGGAAAATGATTGGTGGCATTGGAGTCAACTATCTAAGAACACTAAGAATGCATGTTAACCCTGAATCTAGAGATGTTGCAAGTAGATATAGACATATAAGAATGTTGAAACATCTTCGTCGATACAACAACATAGCCGAAATAATGAATCAAAGACGAAGTAGTTGAGCAAATAGTCAGAGTAGAGCACTGACTTGAGCGTAGGAGAATGAGATAATTTACAACGACATGACCACCGCAACGACAAATGCGTCAACCACCACGAGAATTAGAATGGTAAAGCCAATATCCACCATGATTTGATAGATGAGGTGTAGAAGTCGTAGAAAAAGAGATGCTTATAGAGAAATCCATATGAGAGATCGATAAAGAAGATAGAGTTGTTGTCAATGTTAGAGAAGACGGCACAAAGGTAAGGACCAACTACAATCTATAAAAAGAATGTTGGTAAGGAGAGAATCTCTCTAACATCCAAGTAGTTGGTGAGAATATGTAAGTGTAGGCCACGACCGTATATTGGAGAGGAGTGGTTGGATGTAGAGACTGAAATAGAGAGCTACGATAGATGAGATTGAAACTAAGCGGATGTTTGAGATAAAAAAAAAAAAGAGGGAGTTATAATGGTTGAGATTGAAAGCGGGTATGAGGTTAAGATTAACATATAGGAAAGAGTTATAACTTAAAATGGTTACGTTGGAACGTAATAGAATGATTGAGATTAAAAGCAATGGTGTTGAAACAATGGTGTTGTTGTTGCTATCACAAATGTAAAAAGCAATGTTGTAAAAATCGCTAGGCGGACTCGGTGCGGCGGAAGTCCGCCTAGCGCCTAGCCCGCCTAGCCGGCGCCTAGGCGCCGCCTAGGCGGCCGCCTAGAGATTTTTTTTTTCTTTTTTGAAAATTTTGAAAAATTTGAAATTTGAAATTTGAAATTTCAATGTTCTAAAATCCAAATACTATCTAAACCCAAACAAATATCCAAAATACAACTAAGAATAAACAAAATCAAAAAAAAAAATCAAAAAAATTCAAAAAATCCACCGCCTAGGGGCGCCTAGGCCCGCCTAGGGCCCGCCTAGCCGCCTAGCCCACCGCCTAGGGGGTTTTCGGTGCGGTGGGCCGGCGCCTAGGCCGATTTTTAGAACACTAAAAAGAAGAAAAGTTTAGAAAAGCTGCTCCTTTCATTAGATTACAACGAAAGTACAACAGAGAACCCTAATAACAAGGGTTTATTAGTACAAATATAAGATCTAAAAAAGTGTGACAGAGGAGGTCGAGTACTGCAGTAACTCCTTTGCTCCGTTAACGATCGATACGCTTTGGCGTCTTTGTGGAATATCTCCTGTACATATTTGTGGTGTTCTCCGGATCTTCTCCCGTCTGTGCATTCTTGGAAGGCAGGTACCTCCTTTTATAGCTATCGTCAAATATAGACTACGCATGCGGCATTGATGAGAGAAGATCTTCTGCAGGATGGACGCAATTTAGGTTGTCACAGTTGTATGATACAACTGATTAACCACTCGACCCGATCATGTTGACATGTGGCACTGATTGAATGTCGATTGGCTACATAGACTACGAAAGTAGATTTGAAGATTCCGAGTTGTGACAATCATGAGTTATGGTTGATTGCTATATGGCTTGATCAGGAATTATACGTAGCACATATAATAACTTAGGATAATCTACTATTTGAATGGGACGGTTATAACGCACATGCCATAAACGAGATATTTAAATCAGGTGGCCCGATCGCATTGACACGTGGCACAATCCATGATTTGGGGGAAATCTCTCATTTGAATGGGACGGTTATGACTCACACGTCATAAACGTAGGATTTGATCCTTTCAACCGTTAATTGAGGGATCGGGTTGGCTCGACCAGGGGCACGAACCATCAGCCTTCACAAATGCATGTAATGTAGAAATTTTGGTCTCGTGAGAGACCTTCTAAGACATTTGGGCCATATGGCGCCTTGGCCGCGCATGAGAGCTTCATGGAAGGAAGCCACATGAGAGCTTCAGGGAAGGAAGCCGCATGAAGTCTTCTGCCACATAGAAAGTCAGCCGCATAGGAGGACTTGTCTTCAAAGTTGAAAACGACTTACCTTTGAGGCACTCTTGCATCATCGTTTGCTTTGGAGGCGGCAAGGGGAGTGTTGGCATATTGTACTTGTAGAGCACAAAGTGTCTTGGGACACCAAGTATTGTTGGACTTGGTGGTTGACCAGGGGTCCGTATGGAGAGCCGCAGGGGGTTCTTCTGGAATTTGTATGAAGAGTCTGGTGTAGCGTAGATTGAGCGGACTTGGAAATTTTACATGCTTCTACAAGACCCTTTTAAAGTTTCCAAACTTGAAATGAGTTTGGAATACTTTGAAAAGAAGCATGGACTTGTAAAGTTCTTTGGGCCGATTGGCTTCGTCCGTTTAGAATTTCTGTAGAGTCATTTAGGCCCTGATGATATCGTCAGTTGGGAAGCGCTTTGAAATGTTGCCAGCGTGGTAGGCATGTCTATAAATAGTGTTTAGTGGAAGGAAAATAAATCATTTTCTCAAATTTCTTTCTTCTTCACATCCGTCCAGAAACCCTAGGTATCATGGTTTGTATGGCCTCTTCGTTTGTTGCTACCGCCAAGAAGGCCAATAAGGGCAAGGGCAGATCCTCTGAGGTCGAGGAAGAGGCGTCAAAATTTTACCCCGATGTTCAACAACCGATCGAAGGCTTCTCCGTACCTTATGAGGTTTCTTTCGGTTAAAACCCTTCTGAGGTGCATTGTGTTGACTTGCCTCTGGACTTGTAGTGGTCCTTCTGCGAGCACTGTCGGACGAACTTGTCTTGAACCCTGCTCAAATGTCGTCGGGTGCAAATCTGGACAATTTGATTACCGTCGTTCAGATTCAAATCGAGGGCCAACCTAAAGGCCGTCAGAGAATGATAGCCAGCCAAGATTCGTCCTTTTTGTTGGGACAATTGAATGCGGGGAAGCTTCGCTCCGCCAAGGGTGGAGGATTTTTGAAGCCGGTCTTCTTGTTCGGCGATGTCCTCTTCTCCTCAACCGCGGAAGTGACCAAAATGCGAGATGATTGGTATTTCTCTTCTGGAGGGTCGTGTATGTACATGCCCTCCATGGAACGCCATTTGCCGCTATCTGCTTTTGAATTGGTGGTGGGCCAAATGAGAAAAGGAATCAAGCTGACCAGGGAAGAAACGGGGACCCATATTGGTCTTATTCGTACTTCCTTTAAAACGATAAAGGCGTTTGCGAACTATAGGAACCCGCCTATACGTCCGCTCGTAGGTTTGATGCCTGGTGTCGCCTCGAACGACTTGTCGCCAATTGTTCGACCATTTGCCGCTGACACCTTTATGAATCAGTTGGCAATGAAGGGATCATACCCCCCCGGCAACTTCGGATGGTCAGTTGAGCCCATTACAGCCCCAGGTGGGATGGGATGATCTGTCTAGATAGATCCTGGACAAATACGAGGATGTCTTGAGGACGATCGGTTTGTTTTTCGCCGTGAGGGCTACTCGCTATAGATTGGATTCCAACTCGGACATGTTCATCACTTTGGCGGAGTTGTACAACCACTGCACCAGTACTTTCTTCATGCATGGTGGCGAGATAGGACTTGCTCTTCGTGAGATGCATGAAGTCCATGCATTGTCCTGGAGCGAGGAACCTTACGAGGAGTACGCCCCTTCCAATGAGGAGCTAAGGGAATTGGGAGGGGAGAGCCCCGAACTCCTTGTATATAAGGAACTATTGTGTCACCACACAATGTGCCGACGTGTTATGTTAGGTGAGAAAAAGACAGAGGGGGCAGCTCATCTGATCACCGCGTGAACCGTCCATCTGTTTACTCCTTCTGGCCCTACCCGGATTAGATGGAAGAGGCCGCAACCCCGTCGAATGATCAAGGCCATGATACAAGAGACGGGGAAGTCTGTCGTCGAGGATGGCAGTACCAGCCACCCTACCGAGGACTTTGACTACTTTTATTAGGATGTGCAGCCTCTGTCCGATAGGACGATCTTAGCCGATTTTTTGATGCTCTGGCTGCGAGTGTGCGTGGTCTCTGGTGGTTCAGGATCGATAGACAGGATTAATCGTAACCTGATACTCCCAACGGTGAAGTTGATATTTGGACGTAAGCTTGGCTTGTTCCCGATGATGGTGTGCTGCATCAACCGCGGCCTTCGCATCTTCACCAAGAAAGTTCTTGATCATAAGGACCGAAAATTTCAACCATATGGAGTTGCCTTACCACTTCCTGATGGATGGCTCTTGCTGCACAACCGGTCTTTGATGCCTCTAGAACCGAAGGATGGTGCTCTGGAGGGAGACGCCTTCTTATGGCAATATGGCAAGTTGTCCTGGATCTCAAAGGAGGTCCCCTTTTGCCGGCGGGCTATGGCTTCTACGAGGGACCATGCATTATTCATGATGGTCCCTGATTTTACCAAAGAGGAGAGAAGACGTCCCCAAAGAGATATGGAGACAAACGTTGGTGTCCTTGCTATTCTGGCTCACCATTGGCTTCTTTCCATCTGGCCACCCCACTTGGTATATCGAAGTCGGGATGTTGTCTTTCTAGAGCCTTATCTGCCAAGCAGATGCGCAAGGCAGTTTAGGTACTGTCAATTTTTATTGGAGAACCCAAACATGTACATTGGTTTCGTTGGAGGTGTACTGGATGGCATTCGTGCATGGCACTATTACTCCGTCGTTGGCACCGGCGCGAAGTTTATACTGCCGGATGTCGAGGACAACCCGTTGATCACTTATACGGCGGCCACCTTCCATTGTCAAGCCAATCTGTTCCATGTTAATTATGACAGGGAAATGAGCTTTATCGTGGGTACACGGCTGATGCCCTCGTCCTCTTCATCTCAGCGGTCCGTCAAGGTGGGCAATACCAAGGCGTCATCGTCAAGGAAGAGAGCCGCTCCTGCAAGTTCTCCAGGCGATAGGGACAATCCACCGCAGCATGCGGCTCTGGGAGTGGGAAGTCCAGTGTTCGAGGAAGTGGTCGGCCGAGACAGCTTTGCGGGAAGGTGTCGACCCTTCAAGAAGGTAGTTGTTCGAAAACAGATGGAGGATTTTGAATACAGAGAAGTGGTCAACCAAAGTCTCCTTTTTGGCATATCATCTCCCTTGCATCTTCTTATCTGTTTTACTTGCTTCTGTGCAGGTATGAAGAACAGCTACTCCCCCTCGTCGACCAGTGACTCCGACGATTAATAAGGAGTGGACAGACGGGATTGAAGAACCTGCCGCGAGAACTTCAGGGGATCATCGTCTTGCCGAGGGGCGCAATATTTCCCAGGACGGGCCATCTGCTTCTCCGGACGTTCCGACTCATCTTGTCTCTCCAAGTCCTTCCTTCGTCAATTCAATTGGGGCCAAGGAGGATATGGATAAAGAAGAGGAAGAATGTTTGGTCAAGAGAAGATATGTGCATTCTCCTTCTGTAGTTGAGGTTGAGGGGGTTGATGAGATGGTCGACACCGAGCAAGTGGTGGCTGCTGACGCATTTGTTGAAAAGGAGACGATCCCTGCATCCGCCTTCGAAGTCTCCAAGGACGTAGCGGATGCGTCTCCCCGTCTGGGAGTTGAAGAAGTGGTCGATGCACCTCCTCCCCAGGCTGAAGAGACGGAGGTCGCTAACATCTCTCCTCGAGTAGAGGTTCCCGCCTCTTCCTCTGGTCCCGGGTCTATCGGTGCAAAAGATGTTAGGATTCCTTCGGTGGGAACCATCTTGGCTAGGCTCCCCAGCGTTTTTGGGCACTCTTGTCGAATGTTGCGGCTTCGAGATCACATGCCTTAGCTAGACAGATTGCTGGACCTGAGTCTTCACCTACCAGTGCCACTATTTCGAGCACCGGTTTTGCGGGAGTAGCCCGTGTCCCTTCGACCTCGTCCATGCTTGCTAAAGTAGACAAGACGGCGGGACTGTGGTCCGGACTTTTCACCTGATCTTGAAGCAAGGGGTGCAGGATTTCCTGTAGAATAGTCAACCTTTCAACCAGGCGAAGCAGAGAGCCATGGGTCAGGTCCAGGTTCTTCAGACCCTCTGATTCTGAACAGAAGGCTAGGCTACTCTTCTCAAGCTCACTGAGATGGAGCGGTGTTTAGACGATCTTCTACGAGCTAAGGAGGCTGATGTGGATGTGTTGGCCTCCCAGGAGTACAGTCGCTTACTTGATATTGATGCCAAGGGGAAGAGGATTTGTACTGAGGGTCTGGATACTCTTAATCATGAAGTCAACCAACTAGATGATCGACGCAGGCGACTGATTGATGATAAGGTCCATCTAGCAACAGAGCAAGATTCCTGGCTCAGGAAATGGCTAAGATCGCAATAGAGATCGAACGACTCCGCGGCGAGCATCAGAGGATGGAAACGCGCCTAGCTGATGTTACCAGGAACCGGAAGATTGCCCGTCAGCAGGCAGAGGAGATTGGAGCGTCGTCCGTTGGGATCGAAACCGTAGTAAAGGAGCTTGAGAAGAAGCTTGCCTCCCACATTCATCTTGAAGATCCGGCTGTCGTTGAGCCTGAAGCTAGACGTCGTGCATGCGAAAAGAACAAACTACTAATACGAAAAGAACAAACTACTAATAGCTTCCCTTTGCCAGCGTTTACAGGATCTTTGTGCTGACATTTGATTCATGTCTTCTTGTTTCCTCTTGTATTTTTTTAAAGAGACATAATGGTAACCTTCCTTTGCATGTGTCTCTTGTGGACCTACTTTCTATATCGTACCTAATGATTTAGTACAGAAAGCGGATTAGAAATACTATTAGGCACCTACTTTCTATATCGTACCTAATGATTCCTGGGACTGGGTACGGATAATAAGGTGGGGTCGGAAATACTATTAGGCACCACTTGGATGTGATAGTGAGAATGTCTTACTCAAAGGTGGTATGAACATGGCAAGTATTAGTTTGGGTGTTGTTTAGAAATCGTACAGACGTAAAAAAAAAGGGGGGGTTCGGACAGAAAGGTAGTTCAGAGGAATTACGGACATAACTACCTTTGGCTCTGTAGGAATATTTTTGAGGTAGGGACATCCTTTGTCCAACTGGGGACCACAGTCCACAGATAGGAGGAAAAAGTCTCTAAGGCGGCTGGGCCTTGGATACCCGTTAAGAGAGGGTATAAGAGTATCCTTTTACCTCTGTAGGCCGCAGGGACATGTGAATGGATGGTGGAAGCTGAGTCATGACTCTGAACCATTGTCCTGCATGCTAGGAGTAGCGTGTTCGAGAACTAAGTCGCCACTTTGTGTGTTGACTGAGGATCTGCCATCTGGTTCTGTTACGACCCCTCATTTCTGAAGCTTTAGTCACGCTGGCATTCATTGTTGTTGTAACTGGCACGGAGCTCGAAGCACTTGATTTAACCTGGTAGCACCTTGTATTTGGAGAGGCAGGTTCAGCGTCATAAGTGGAGGGGTTAATTCCATTAAATGAAGCAGCAACCCCTCACCTACCGTCATTATGACCCTTGGTGCCTATGAATAGAGCCTTGAGGAGGTGGATTTCTTCACAACTCCTTCACTCCTCCATGTTGAAAGGCTCCCTCCCTCTTTGTGGACGGAGATGTTCTTCCGTAGTGGTGAGCCAAGTGGGGATCGAAGTAGTTGCCTGTGTAGAGCCATCAGGTGGTGTGAAGACCAAAAGACTACGTCACTCGTGGTCGGTTCATTACATAGGTCTCCCTGTTTGCCATGCTGAAGTAGAGCGGGACTTCAAAGACCTTCCTCTCGGTGTAAAGACGTGCTGGAGACTGGTGGATCTCCCAAATAAGTCGTTATGTCCTAGTCCACAGAGGCCGTCGTGCGCATCACCTTTTCTGGAGGTGCGGCATGGTACTCTTGGCTTGGACGAGGAAGATGTTGGATATGGGATTGAGGTTGATTACCCCTCCCTCGTACTTCTTCTTCCATCGGTGGTGGCGAATGGACCGCTATTCCGTAGTATTTTCCTTCCTACAGTAGTCATTTTCTCCAATCGTCATCTCTTGCAACTTCTTGTCATTTTCCTTGTTGAGCATGAAGAGGGATGACCCAGAATGTGTTGACCTTGGAAAGAGGAGACCTCGAGGGGGTTGAAGGTCCTGGTTGTAGCAGATTTCCCATGTAGAGAATAAGCTCCTATCATGTGTTATGTAAACATGTGGCAGATTTTCCTTTAATAAGGGTGTTTTCTGTCTCTTTTTTTGTATGTGGGTAATTTTACCATAGATATTATTGACGTAGTAAAATATGCCACGAATGTCCAATTGGCAAAGAGTTTTGACACATTACTAAGGCTACTGTACATATTTAAGAACACGGGAAGGAAACTCTCTCTCTAAATTACCTTTCTTGAGATGAAAATAGCACGGCTACAAAGTCGCACGCTAATACACTCAATTTTTATTAAAATAAAAGCCTGAAAAAGGCTTACTGGGTTCTGGAGCGCACACATCGCGCATTCTTTTATTGGAGGAAGGTGTCGTTTTATCACGGTCTGGACTTCTTCGTCTTTTGTTTTGCGACTAGAGGGACCGTCGGTTGTGTAATATCTTGAACGAGATCGGGGTGCACCCACATGACTTCCTCTCGCGGAGTCCTGAGCAGGACCATATTTGTCGCATAGTCAAGTGTGGGCGGGAGATTGACGATCACCATTGTGACCCTAGGAACTGGGATCACGCCGTCTTGTACCTCTAGACCTAGGAGGCTGCCGAATTGTAGTGACACCATGTTGGCAGCTACCGTCTTTCCCTCGAAGTCGAGGGTGTTTCGAGTCGATAAGCCGCTGGTTCTGATTCTTCAGTACATATCAGTCCTTCGTAGGATGATGAGTGTACTGGTGGTAAAGGCAGTATTTGGGACTGTCGATCCTACCCACGTTCTGTGGGCATTTGGGCAGCGGGAACCGAAGTGTGTCACTCTTCATCAGGACGTTGAAGATGTCAACAACTTGGTCGTCGTTGAAGGAATAAGTCTTCCTGTGTTTGAGCGGTGCGACAATTTGTTGTGTCGTTGATCCCTTGGCCACGTTGACGGTGAGAGACTCCTTCCTCCTATCGTTGCGGCCATCATTGTTGCTTTGGGGACGCTTTCCCTTGTCGTCCGTGCTCGACGCCTAGAGTCCGACCAGGTGGATGTCTTTTGCGTTCCTCTCGGCTTGGGCACCACTTGCAATAAATGATGTCGAGTCTGAGTACTGGGCCGTGCCGATGCATAACTTGATCATAGGCAGCAGGTTGCACCTACAAGTGTCCATGAGAACATATTCAGGAGTACTTGGAGGCATCTTCAGAGCATTCTGCCTGAAGCGCTCGATAAAATCGCGCACAGACTCCTTCTGGATCGTGTCGATGAGGAAAACATTGTCATGTCAATTCCGCCATCGTAGAAATGGGCAGGAATAATCCCTGAAGGTCGTCAAAGGACGTGATGCAGTTGTCAGGGAGACTGCACAACCATTCGTAAGCTACGTCGGGCCGCCGGCTAGGGCCCCGACGAACACCTTAGTGGGTAAGGCGTCATCTCTGGGGAGATGTCCCGTCTTAGACCCGAAATAGTTCAATAATCGACGGGGGAATGTCTTCCCCATCGAAGGGGGTCAGCGTCTAAGGCATATACTTGGGCGGAAAAACTACTTATTCCACTCAGGAGGAAAGGGTTGCCTTATCCCGAGCTTCTACATCCTTTCACGAGCATTCATGAAGTCGAGACAGGCCCACAACTCTTGTATAGCCTCTTGAGTGTTGTCGGCCCTAGTCGAATCTGTCGGGCGAGGCAAGGTAGGAAGCCTGTCGTTAGAGGAGCGTTGGACTCCCAGTTGGCCCCGAGATCCTGGCCTCCTAGTCCTGGGGTTGTCGGTCGAGATTGCACCGTGTAGCCCCGCATGTCCAGCATGGTTTGGCATAGGGATTGTATAGTGGCATTGAGGTTTGCCATCATACTTTCCAAGGCCTCGAGACGTCGGTCGCTTGGACCTGCATCGTCATTGTCAATCATGTAAACTGTTCTGTGGCGTAGGAAGACTAACGGGGTTACGGACCCATCACTCTCTAACCCCAATCTCTGGGCTTCGTTATCGTCAAGGTATAAACGCATGGTGGCGTCGTCTTCAAACTCCAGTGGGTGGCTACCCCCGACCACTGTGGTAGCTTGTTCATATGGAGGGCTACCCCCAGCTTGGGGTCAGCGTCCGGAGGATTGCTTACCCCCAGCCTGTTGGATCATCGAAGAAAGTTTACAAAAGAATGAACGTTTCCAAAAGCTGCTGCTTTTATTGGATTACAACGAAAGTACAACAGAGAACCCTAACAACGTACGTTTCTTAGTACAAATATAAGATCTGGAAAAGTGAGATGGTGGAGGTCGAGTACTGCAATGACTCCTTTGCTCCATTGACGATTGATACGCTTTGGTGTCTTTCGATTTACTCTGTGTGGACTATCTCATGTATATTTGTGGTGTTCTCCAGGTCTTTTTCCGTCTGTGCTTTCTTGGAAGGCATGTACCTCCTTTTATAGCCATTGTCAAAGATAGACTACGCATACGGCATTGATGAGGGAAGATCTCCTGCAGGATAAACGCAATTTGGGTTGTCACAGCTGTATGATACAGCTGATTAACCACTCGGCTCGATCATGTTGACACGTAGCACTGATTGAACGTTGATTGGCTACATATATCACGAAAGTGGATTTGAAGATCCCGAGCTGTGACAATCATGAGTTATGGCTAATTGCCATATGGCTTGATCAGGAATGATATGTAGCACATATAGTAACTTAGGGTAATCTGCCATTTGAATGAGACGGCTACACGTGGCACAATCCATGATTTTGAGGGAATCTTTCGTTTGAATAGGACGTTATGACTCACACGTCATAAACGTAGGATTTGACACTTTCAGGCGTTGATTGTAGGATCGGGGTGGCTCGACTAGGGGCACAAACCATCCGCCTTCACGAATGCATGTAATGTAGAGATTTTGGTATCGTGAGAGACCTTCTAAGACATTTGAGCCATATGACACCTTGGCCGCATGAGAGCTTCAGGGAAGGGAGCCGCATGAAGTCTTCTGTCGCATAGAAAGTCAACTGTATGCGAGGACTTGTCTTCAAAGTTGCAAAGGGCATACCTTTGAGGTACTGTTACGTCATCTTTGCTTTGGAGGCGGCAAGGGGAGTGTTGGCATTGTACTAGTAGAGCAGAGTGTCTTGGGACACCAAGTATTGTTGGACTTGGTGCTTGACCAGGAGTCCGTATGGAGAGCCGCAGGGGGGTCTTCAGGAGGTGTAGCCTGGGCTGAGCGGGCTTGAAAATTTTCCATGCTTTTACAGTTGTTATATCTTTTTTTTTCTTTATTCATAATTTTCAACCTTGCCTAATTATAACCGAATGCAGAATGTGTGATTTAATTTTATCTGATTGGTGATATATATATATATATATATATAAACTCTTTAAAACCAACCGGCTGGTTTTATATTATGGCACCACCCTCCACCCTATGTTTCTTGGGTTGGATTGGAATTTAGTAGTTGCGATTAAAAGGTGTAGGCCCCACCACCTTTTTAAGTCATATAATCTCAATCATTCAATTCTAATCCAACATGTATAACATAGGTTGGGTTCATAATACAAAACCAATCGGCTGGTTCTAGAGCACTCCTATATATATATATATATATATATATATATATATATATATATATATATATATTGTCGACGAGTTGTAGGACAAGTGGTTGAGATTGGATACACAAGTCCCGAGTGTGGCAGACATAGTTCTATGTTCGTAACACACATATATACACATACACACACAATATAATATATATATTTTTTTTTTAATATATGTTCTATGTTCTATACACATAGTTCTATGTTCTATATATATATATATATATATATATATATATATATGCACGTGTGTTGCACGTATTTTATAGATTATTATTAGAAATTTATTCTAATTATTCTAATCTTTATTAGGACTACTCAGGAATACTAAAAGACATCTTAATTATTCTAAATTTATTATTATATTAATATATCATGCAAGACTACTTAGGAAGATCAAAGAACACCTCTCGTAATTACCTAGCTGCCCTTATTAACTTTAATGAATAATTTTAATTAATAAACATATGCAAGGGTATATTTGGAAAGAAAAGTTTCACGGTGAAGCTCAAGTTTTCTCATTATATAGTAGTGTATATATACACACAAACACGCGCACACGGTACGACCGCTGACCCACCGGTTGGACCAACCGGAGTCCTGACAAGGTCGATGTTCGGTCCGAATCCGATAACTATGCACGAATACTCTAAAAATGTAGGATGTGTTGTGTCCAACGCCCATTGGACACAACTCGAACACTTCAAAATACATTAAGACACATCAAAATAAGTGTTGTGTCCGTGTTCTGTGTTGACATACCATGTGTCGACGTCTCTTTATGTGCTGACTTATTATTCGTGTTCGTGCAACATCTCGGAAAAGAGAGTATAATATACAATATATAAAACAAGGTTGGTCACCCTCCTAGAAGTTGCCTAATGTGAGACTAAAATTTAGGCTAATAATAACAAAGCAAAAATTACAAAAACAAAGTTATCTCCTACATAATCCATATGAATATGTGTAAATTAATGCATGTCGAATTTTAGTAGAAGAAGAGCAAATCCAACAAAACCACTCATTCCTTTTTAGTGGAGTATAAAAAGCGCCTACTAAGCACTATGCAAGCCACAAACACTAATCTATGCATCCACAATTTAGGTTCCACCAGGCCAAGGACTCGTGTATTGGTAAGCACCTATGCAAAGAAGGGTTGAAGAGTCCAGGAAGGAGGTGCCTACGTGACCACTTGTGAGAACATTTCCTTTACTACTTCAAATCTGGGTGATGCTACCAGGATAAAATCATAGGCCCCTCCAGAGAAAACTGGACAGGAAAGTCATCTCAACACATTCCAACAGAAATTACCTTCCAGTAACCTAGTGCTTCCTTGGAAAGCCTTCTTAGATAAATCCATCTTCCTAATTGGACCAAGGAAATTAAAAATACCTTCACATGGAAGAGCCACTGAAGAGCCTAACTGTACTCATCTTGATATCCGAGAAAAGGCACTTCCTAGTTACCATAAACCAGAGCTAAAGGTCTTAACGAGCTAAACAACAACCAAACAGGTTCATTCCATCAAAAGTAACTATAGAAGGCATTAACTTTCCCTATACAGATGTCTTTCCTATTCTGAACATGACGTCAAGAGCCAATCCAAGTGGATTATGGACCTCTTTATAAATATTTATAGATTTTACATTTGGACTAATAATCAGATATTTAATTCACTATGATCGGACAGCTGGAGACATTGGTTATCACTAATCCGTAAATGAGAAGACTAGAAAAAGAAAATTGAGGGGCTTTGGTTAGCTGTCAATTCCATGGAACTTTTGTATTATACAACATTTTTGTTATAAGTGGTATTGCTTTTGTCTGTGTTTAGTTGT
Source organism: Iris pallida (assembly GCA_029216955.1). Classification (NCBI taxonomy): domain Eukaryota; kingdom Viridiplantae; phylum Streptophyta; class Magnoliopsida; order Asparagales; family Iridaceae; genus Iris; species Iris pallida. The sequence goes on from JANAVB010003079.1 coordinate 23,661, forward strand.
TGCACTTTGATGTTGTATTATAAGTTAGTAGTCTGGAAAGTTGTCAATGGTATGTTTGCACCTGGAAAGTTGTCAATGGAATGTTTGTATGTAACCAGTGTTGCTGTCAGTAGAGATAACTTGTTTCTTGCTTGGGCTTTTTATTCCATGAGATGGTAAAAGTTGCAATAAATGTTGCAAATGATGATGGTGTCCGCTGCACTTATTGTGAACCCTCACAAACAAATGCTTTTGTAGTGGTGTTTCAATCAGTTGCACGGTGCAACAAAAGCTGCAGCATTTGGGGAAAATCTTGCAACGGTGACTTGTGTAAATTTAGTTGCAACAATCCAAACACCAGAAACGCCTCAAACTCCGCAACATGTAACGCCTCAAACACCCCGTAAACGAGAACTATATCCAGATAAAAATCATAATTTCATATGTTCACAGATCCAACTTTTAGACCATGTGATGTAGAAAAGAGAAGGAAAAATGCTTCATTTTTCATACCAAGATGCAGCCATTTAAATATTCTCCAACTCATGTAGATTATGGTGCATTTCTTGAAACGTATTTTAAAGTTTAAACCCTGCTACACTATTTCTTAATTTGAGTCCTGAAAGAAGATAAATTAAACATCATAATATCAAAATAGTCCAAGTCTCTCTCCTCCATAAAAGACCATTGTGCAATCTGCAAGTCTTAGTCAGGAAAAGATACTTCTTAGCATCAACACAAAAGGGTGCTGTAGAGCAGGAGTCTCAAGAGAAAGAAACAAGAAATAAAGGATCAATCAAAATTGGACACTGCATCAAACTTGTAGTGTTTATCCATACAACTAACACCATGGAGAACAAGGTCAGGGGAATAGTCATGAAGATTATGAACTTGTTATCTAATAGGTATCTGCATAAAGTCAATCTCTTTTCTACTAATCAAACCAAATGATGTGGATAGAAAAGTTAGTCAAGTAAAATAAATAGCAATGTCATCAAGCAAGAACATATGCGTGGTTTAAGAAAGATTCAAGGGCTGTTTCTTATGATTCATTGAAAAACACGGCAATAATTGAAAGACTACCATGTCATCTAAAACCTACTAACATTAGAATAAGATCCTTTGAGGGTTAAAGAGTGACTACTGAAGAAATTTTCTGGTATATGTGATTTTGAAATTTCCCCCTTACAACACATACCTTAAACTGCCACATTCTTGACTTCAACTAACGGAGTGACAGCTATACATAATCAGCAAATAACTCAGCAATCAAGAACTCGTAATACACGAAGATAACATGACATATGAAAGGCCTATTTATACGTAAACTACTTGCTGCAAGCATTAGTGTACACTACAAAAATATACAGAAGAGGGATATTATTCTCTTACTGAAAAGAGATGTTAAAGTGAAAACCAAAAAATGACACTTACAATGCGCACATCAGCAGCAGTATACTTTGCATTATCAAGGACCGGCTCCTGTTTCGCACCTAACTGAAGAGCAGAATACATTAGATAAGTTCATGAGCAACTTTACCATTCAGGATAACGGATTAAAATTAAACACAGAAACAGAAAATAATAACAAAATATTGTAGAAGTTTGTGCATTCCTCTCTTTTCGTTCTTGTCTTATCAAGTCTCTAGTTTAGTCTCACATTGGATAGTCACTAAAGATGAGGGCTTATCCTTTCCTCCAAATATGTCTACTCACCCATTGAATGAAATCAATCATTGAGTTATTTCCCAATCTCAACATGGTATCAGAGCATTAGACTCTCTACCATCAAAAACCAAGCCACCACCCTTCCAACCCCTATCCCTTTCTCCCATCAGCTTCTTCAACCGTAACAAGCACTAGCCTGTACCATCAAATTAAACCCTAATCTAGCCCTAGCTCTCATTCCCAGCAGCTAGCGAACCCAACTTCTCTCATCTCTGATTCTATCCTCACCAGACACAACCTTCACATGAAACCCTAGTTGTACTCTGAAACCTTATCCTTACATCTCCTTCCCATCCTGGTGACAATCCTAACCTAATCAGAACCCTAACCAGAAACCCAACCTAGCAACCGTCGGCCCTAACTGGATTCAATATTCATCCTTCCACATTCAAACCTAGTCCCGCAAGCTTAAATCCAATGATCCACCACCATCTCCCATCTCCTTTCAATTTTCATCTGCAAAACCTTAAACCCTAACTCACTGCAATCATCCCGACATCCACAACAACAACAACAAAAAAGAGAGAAGGTGCCATGAAAACAAAGGAAATACAGGCAACGACATCGATGATGGAATCTGACCTGTTTTGTCATCTCTAGTAATATTATGGCACCGCTCTGATGACTACAAGTCGTTTTCCTCGCCACTGCAATCTCCCTCCTTTGTGCTTTTGTTGTAAGTCGAAGAATTCCAACTCTCCTATCTATGTATCTGCTTTAAGTCAAAGAATTCCAACTCTTCTTCTCTGTACTGATTTCTGTAAGCAGTTGTGTCTTCTCTCTGGTGCACGCTCCTCTCCAGCAGGGTGGCTTCTCCTTCGAGCACAGAGTGAAAGCTCTCCTCTACGGTATTTAAAGGACCCGCCCCCCACAACCATCACCACCACCTGGAGCATTACCATCCACACATTTTGTGATGTCGTGGGCCTCCACCCACATCTTATGTTGGACCCACATGTAAGTACTACTCATGCCATAATCACCTCTCCACAAGCTGCATACCACTCATTTACCTCGACAGCAGCCAGTTTAGCCTCTCAAGCACACGTCAGCTTTCTAGTAGACCACTTAGCAGCATCGTCTCTCAGGCCCACATTAGTCTTTCTGGCCCTCCTACTCCGACCAATGTGACAGCTTCTCAGCAGATTCTCACCACTGGCCCTCTGGTCAGTCGCATCTTAGGCCATGCCCTATTCACCAGGTGATATTTACTCTCCACTCTCCACACATGCTCCTATTATTATCCTGGTGTTTTTGTTCGTATGTGATGATTTGTTCCTTAATCCTTGTGATATGTTATTATATGTTAGCTATGTTGTCACATGTGACGGCATGCCTAGGCGTGCATGTAAAACACCTACTGCCTCGACCTGGGTAATTTTTCCATAGTTGTGACGATGGTCGCATAGGTGCGCCTAGGCAGTCGCATAGGGTTGCCTAGGGTAAAATATCTATATGCAGCAGGAAAATATATATATGCACAGCAATGAAGTACCCAAGTACTTGGGTGACACCTAGGCAGTGCCTCGGCGAGGTAGGTGGCATGTCCCACGCGTCGCCTAGCGCTTAGAACACAAAGTATGTTAGAATTGTCATCCCTTGCGCCTGTGATGGCTCCCTCTACCTTCTTAATTGACACCTTTACGCATCATGTTACCCATGCTCCATTCTATTAATTACGTTATTGCACTAATTGTGGCTTATCCAATAAAGGCCGCTTGTTGGATGAAGCATAGCTACCCAGCCATTATGCCCAAAATCGAACGGACGCCAAGGTTGCCTCTAGCCTTCCTTAGACAAGAAATACTCTACGCCTCGACCAACTTATCTTTTACACAATTGTCTATTACCTCATGCATCGGTTGGCTAACTTGTATAGACCCATACAAAGGTTGAAACATTAAATGTCAAGTCCTCGCAATGTTATGTCCAAGGTTTAAATATCAGTATCGGGTTCCAAGGTTCCTAATATCAGTTCTCTCTTATACTGGTTGGGGGTTTGACATATGAAACCGAAAACCGGACAATATATCAGATGCATCGGGATATGGATCCATAGTGTATAAAACAATATTTCATTACATTTATGACATGCATTACAGAATTAAAACATTAAAATAAATCTAACAACTGTCCTTAAATAATTCCAATAATAAACAACTAAAAAACAATAATTCAAACTAATAATTCAACAAAATTCTTCTTCATAAAGCTCACAAAACATAATATTCAAAAGTATCTCAAAAGAAATCACAAAACATAAGCTAGCAAGCTAATAAATATATCATTCATTATCTATTTATTCTCCAAAGCTAAGTTCAATCATTTTCGCTCTGAAGTCTTCTTTATTCCACTCTTTTTCCTCTTCTCCTCTTATTTCCTTCTTTTGTAACTTTTTGTTTTGAACAGGTCTAAGAGAAGGGATACAATTTTAGGACTAAGAAAAAAAAATCTTATCGGATTTTAATGTTCAACATTTTAAACCCTCAAATAAGGCAAATGAGTTTGAACATGCGAACTTAAATCCTCAACTTAACCTTTATTCCGATCAAAGCAATTAAATCGGCCGGCAAATTAGTTAAATATCGAGCGTCATACGGTCATATACTGGCTGATATATTTTATTCCATTTCTTTGGGCTCAATTCTACCGTATCGTATCAGTTTCACTTCAAAACCGGTATATCGGCCGAATACCAATCAAACCTCCAATATCCAGAATAATATCGGGATCGTTATCGGACAATCTTTATTAGTATCAATATCGGTCTTTATCAGTATCAGGAATAACGACATTTTAGGATAGGAGTATCAAATTTTTTGGTATTGGATAGTGTGTGTGTGTGTGTGTGTGTGTGTGTGTATATATATATATATGTGGGTGCGGATCCGGAGCCCCTTCCGTGGAGCCCCGCGGGAACCTCGTCGTCCTCGACCGTTGGATCGGCCGGCGCACGCGTGGACCCCACGCGGACCTCCTAATCCGATGGTGTAAGGGGACGGCGGGGCTTTTGATCCGTGCCCTATATATATATATATATATATATATATATATATATATATATATATTCAAAATGAATATATACATTTTAAATATTAAGTTATAAAGTTTATTTGTATATAATATAACTCTCGTTGTAAATCTAGTCTCGTCAAATCTATAATTTAAAATTAAATATATTTAATTTTAAATATATTCTTTTAGAATAAATATAACCTAATTTAATTTAATTAGATTAGATAATATGCGATTAATTTTATTTGATTAGATTAAAAATACAAAAATTAGATTAGACAAGGATAAAATTCAAGTTCTAATATTGGTTATATTAGATTACAGGTTATTCTTAACTTAAATCATGGATTAGGCTAGATAAATATATTTCAAATTTAATCCAATTTAGTTAGGGATTAAATTAGATCAGATAAAACTTAAATGTAAATTCAGGATTGATTATATTTAAATTATGGATTAGATTAGATTTTACAAATTAGATTAGATGTTACATTTAAGTATTTTTTTAACTTAAATTATATTAGATGTTACAGGTTATTGTTAACTTAAATTATTTGTTTTTTGCATCTATTAGATGAAATTAGAGCTTCAAACTAATTAGAGGCTCCGAAAAAGAACGTGGTAGCATGCTATTTTCTTTTCTACCCAACCTCTAATTAGAGGTAAAAAGACCATTGTAACCCCGAAAAATTCAATATTTCTTCCTTATATCCTAAACAGTTCAATTTTTCAATTCCTCCACCAGGTAAGGGTTTGGTTACATTAATTTAGGCTTGAATGGTTTTTTGGTATTTTTTTAAGGGAGGATTTATGAAATGCCCAAAAACTAAAAAAGTTTTATGTAAAACCCACCGCTAAAAAAACTTTTATCGCGTGCCCAGAATTAGAGAAACTTATCCAAAGCGGGTTCCAAATGACCATTTTGCCCTTCCTTTTAATTTATTGAAAACACCCACGAAACTGCTCTTAAAAAAAATGTTTCGATACTTCATCTTCTTCCATACGCTGCTCACTTTCGAATCTAGGTTTTCTCCTCAAAAATCTTCAAAAACTCGTCGAAAAATTTTGGAAAGACCGGGACAAACGGCAAAAGTGCTAAAACGGAGGTCCAAACATCATTTTTTTGCGATTCTAAAATTTCGGAAGGCCGTCTAACCGTGAAGCTGTTACTTTCAGTCTCCTCGACGATACGCTCATTTTGCGACAAACGGGACCTCGTTTCGACCTCTCAGTCAAAAGTTATGGCTCTCCAAAGTTTCAGCTGACCATAAAATGCAGGAGAATGGTCATTCTCCGTGTTAGAACACGAAAAATGTTAATTTCGCATGAGGGTGGTCATTCTCCGTGTTAGTAACACGGAGAATGTCATTCTTCGTCTTAATTTACACGGAGAATGACATTCTCCGTGTTACTAACACGGAGAATGGCATTCTCCGTCTTAATTTACACGGAGAATGACCATTCTCCGTGCTAAATTACACGGAGAATGACTATTCTCCGTCTTAATTTACACGGAGAATGCCATTCTTCGTGTAGTTTATCACGGAAAATGGTCATTCCAGTGTTAAAACACAGGAGAATGACCATTCTCCGTGTTAGAAACACGGAGAATGTCATTCTCCGTGTTAAATAAAACGGAGAATGTGTAATTTAGCACGGAGAATGGTTATATCAGTGTTAAAACGCAGGAGAATGGCATTCTCCGTTTTAAATAAAACGGAGAATGACGTTCTCCGTGTTAAATAAAACGGAGAATGGTCATTCTCCGTGTTAAATAAAACGGAGAATGGTCATTCTCCGTGTAATTTAGCACGGAGAATGGTCATTTCAGTGTTAAAACGCAGGAGAATGGCCATTCTCCGTGTTAGAAACACGGAGAATGTCATTCTCCGTTTTAAATAAAACGGAGAATGGCATTCTCCGTGTTAATTTACACGGAGAATGGTCATTTCCAGTGTTAAAACGTAGGAGAATGGCCATTCTCCGTGTAATTTAGTTTTTTCAGGAATAAAGAGTTTCGTTCTTCTTTCAAAGCGATGATAATTCTTATGAAAAAGAAGAAGAAAGATCTTCTCTCCACAATTGACGTCGATGAAGATGATGATGATGGTGATGATGATGACGAGCGATGATCTGAGTTCGACCGAAGAAAAGCACACCGAACTACGAACGATCTTTGCGATCTCTGATGAAGATGAGAGCAATGGAATTCAAATTTTTCGTGAAGAAGAAGAAGACGAAAATCGCAATCCAGATCTGAGTTTTTTGAATTCAAATACATATAGATGACCAATTCGCGCAAAGGGGTAGTTTCGGTATTATAAAAATAGCAGTTTCCAGCGGATGGCGTCTAAAAGGGAATCTTGGAATATTTAACGTGAAAATACTTAATTCTGGGCATTTCATAAAACTCATCCAGCGGGTGGGCATTTCATAAAAGCCCATCCCGAAATTGGGTTTCTCAGCAATTTCCAGTTTTTTTAATGTTGTTTTATTACTCAATTGATTTATTTTGTTGAATGTAGATAAGTATTACTTTTAATATTGTTTATAATATGTTTTGTAATTACTTTGACTTGCATTATACAGTATACGAATGTAACATTTCACTTCATTTCTAATGAAGTTATTTTGATATAAATTCAATTTAAAGTTGTTACGGATAAGTTTTCGACATAGCATTAGTGAAATACTTTATTCTAGAATAATTTATAAGAAGGGTAGAAAGGTAAAGTTATGTCTAATTGATATTGAAAAACAAACATATAACCATTAACTAGTGAAAGAAACAAACATATTTTATAAAACACTAATTAGAGGCTCTAATCAGTGAAGTAGGACCCAACCTCTAATTAGTGTCACATTTAGTGTGTGTGTGTGTGTGGGGGGGGGGGGGGGGGGGGGGGGAGAGGGGGGGGGGGGGGGGGGGGGGGAGGGAACACCACTAGGTTAGACTTGAAACGAAATTAGTATAATTAAACATTTAGATATATTTATTTTCTACACCAATGGTGGTATCTAATTTTATTTCATAACAGGTAGTCTAGTCTTTCCAAATATTGCTTTTATGTCATGACTCAGAGTAATTATGGCCCACCTGTCATCGTTAATACGGATGGGTGAATGAGAAGAAACCAATGTTCTGAAAATTGGAGCGGACCGACAAACCGTGAACCTGCTGGTTGGCCAATTCTCTAGAGCCTAAGAACTTGTTTGACAAGAAACAGGTACCAGACCCGTAAAGCGGCTTCAAAATCGTTATAGCTTTCCCCGTGGGAGAAAGAACATTGCTTACTCTAGCCTTTGAACTTCCCTGACCCTTTCTTCACATAGAATGTCCCCTTGGACAGAATGAGTAACTAGCCTTACTTGATTAGCTGCTTAGCTGGCTGGCTTCTCCTAGCACCAGGGTAACTCCAAAACTCTTAATTTTATTCACATTCACACAATTAATGTGCAGCTAATAGCGCGGATTAGAAAGCTGGGCATTCTTGCTAGCATCCTCTTTTTTTGTACTATTGAACCCGCCCCATATCAAGATGGGATGGGATCTGTGGACAAGTCTAATAGCCTATTCCATGTGTTGGGTCTCTACTGGTCGGTAAACTGTATCAATCGATATCGGCTAATACCAACCGATTTCCAAATGACACCAACTGGTTTTAGGCTGATTTTGATCGAAATCATGCAAGTTATGACCCGATACCCCAATACCGATAATTTTGCTTAGTATTGGATCAGGTACCTCATTTTACGATCTGATGCGGCCGATAAATATTGGCACCGATCGATATTTTAAACCTTGGTTATATCTATTGTTCAATCTTCATGTGGCTCTTGTTGTTTTATCTCTCCTCTATTCTATTATTTGTTAGTCGTCTACGAAGGATCTCAATTGCATCATCATTGTGTTTCTCTTTCTATGATGATTAATGATCTTTAGACACAGACAATCACTAGTGATGGTTTTCAGATGAAGTGGGTATATCACTTCCATTGTTTTAAAAGGTGTCTGTCTCGCAGCCTTACGCCCTCGCCTAGGCATGTTGAATGCTATGGCGCCTAAACGAGTATTTAGGTAGGGAGTTCCTAAGGCGTCCGTCTTGGAATGGGAGGCGTTTGACTTGAACCGCCTCGGAGCCTCTCAATCCACTTCGGGCCGCCTCAAGCGCCTTGACATGCATTAACTTAAATGTAAACCTAAGTCATGTTTTGAATTTGAAATATAACCAAGTAAAATAAAAGTATAGATATTATTAATAATTTAGTATTGGTATTAGAGAATTTGAAAGAAATAATAGCCTTTCCTCTTTTGGTTTCTTTCTTTTATGTTTATGTCCTAACCCATTGTATCGCATCTCTATTTCGAACTTCAAAGGGTACTGTCACTAACCAATATGTAAATCTCTCTCTCGTTCTAGCTCTATTTTTCTTTTGTGTTTTTCTCCTATGCCAAGGTCTAAGGATCTTGATGCTGACGATGACTTCTGAATGATGTTGATCTCTTCGATATGCCTTCCTTTCTCTCCTCTTTTTCTTCTGATGAACTTTTGTTCCATCTCCAATAGGGTATTTCCGTGTCCAGCTCCTTACATGCAGTTTAGGAAGCATAGACACTCCAAAAATCAGTGTTGTGTCGTGTTCATGTATCTAACCAGACACAAACACTTCAAAATATAGTACTATACCAAATTAGACATTGAATATGTGTCATCTTATCCGAGACTTGCCATGTCATATATGTCACCTATACGATGGATTTCAGTAAACATGGTTCTACTTTTCCTAACTAGAGACTCAAATCTTTTCTTACTTGGAGAAGAAAGAATACAACTTAGTAACATAAACTTACACGATTGTCTTAACCTACCAACTGCAAACATCAAAATGTTAGTCGTGAGATCCCACCCCACCGCCTTGAGGCCCCTTCTAGGGCTTTCATGGCTTTGCCACCTCGCTGCCTCTAACCGCCTTAAAAAGCTTGATCACTTCGATATTCCATCATCAATATTGGCCACCATATATACATTTGATAATATAAACTTGGTCATCCTTTTTAAGTTCTTAAAACAATACGATTGGATCTATCCTTTTTTAGAGTTTAAGTGTGAGCTTTGTATTATCGGGAAGCACCACCTCACTTCTCTCCGAGCAAAAAAGTAATTTCCTTCCCATTGATCCATTCCAAAGCCCTTCTAAGCTACAAAGTCAAATTGGTTATAGGTATTTTATGACCATTGATGACAAATCACTCTCGAATGATTTGGCTTCTCTTTCTTAGTGATCGTTCTAAAAATTTTGTATTTTTTTTAGAATCTTCTAAATGAGGTTCACAATCAGTTTAATACCCACAATTAAGACTCTTTATGTCGATAATGCCAAAAAATATTCCATACAAGATTTCCAAAACTCTTCAAAAATTGGGATTTAAGGTAGCTAGTTCTCATCTTAGATAAATGCTCTGTTTTGCCATTCTCGTTGCTTGTCACCTAATTGACTATATGTCTTCTACCTTCCTAAATAGCTTATCTTTTATCTCTATCCTCCTCTAACAAGGAACATTTTTCCTATCCCCAAAAATCTTTGATTATACTTATAGCTCATTGTCATGGACCTAGACATGATAAGCTTGCTCGTCTGTGTGCCTTTGTGGGTTATTCTCGTACCCACAAGGGATATATCTGCTTTTCCTATTGGAACAAAGGTACCACTACGACCCACGTAAATGTCCTTGAGTAACAACCCTACTTCCAGCATTGTCACCATCTTCGGCTGCTCACCACCAACCCCAACTCCTACACAACCATCCTCCGGAGCCACAATCTCGGTTCTTCCTTGGCCTCTTCGACACACCCTAACTCTATTTATCCATCTGACAATATGCATGTTGATCCAGTACTAAGCACAAAAGATTGTGCTAGCAAAATCCCGAGGTTCACTCATCTATTGTACCCTCTGTTAATTCCATGCTTTAGTTGGATGGATCTAATGATCGCTTGTCGTGCATAGGGCAACCTCATGTACTTTGCATCCTATAGCACACTTTTCCTTACCACAGACTTGCTCATTTGTGCAAATATGTTAGCTTTATGTATGTTTCCATTCTTTCTTCCTCTGTACCGGAGACACTTCAACATCTCAGTTGGAATTATGCTATGCATGAGAGATCGGACTTTTTGGTCCAATGGCACATGGGATGGGACCTTGTTACTTTATTTATAAATTGGTTGCAGCAATTAAGTTCTGTTATGCATGAGGAGACGAATGGTTTTTGGTCCAATGGCACATGTGACCATTCTACTCTCACTCACTAGTGGGTTGCATATGAGTTTTCAACACTAAGCACAATATCATTGAACGTTTAAAAGCTCATTTTGTTGTGAAAGGCTTCACACATCATTACGGGATTGACTATGAGGACACATTCTCCCATATTGCCAACTGGGACCCTGGTTAGAGTTCTATCGTTAGTTGTCAATCGCCGATGACCTCAACAACAACTTGATATTGCCTTCCTGAATGGTATCTTCATAAAACGATCTTACATACAAGGGCCTCCTGGTTATTAGTTAAGGGGAGGAGCTTGTTTGTCATATCAAGAAATCTATACATAATAGACTCATCATCGACAATCTCACTATTTGATTGTTATTCGTCCAGATAGTCAGCTAATATATGTAGTCTCCTATTGTTTTTTACCTTCATGTTATCGAGTGCAAAAAGTTTTCATGCGAGGGACGATTGGCTTCTCTATCGACCCACAGACTATTAGTGATACTTGCTATACCGAATCTATTAGTGATACTTGTTCCACTGGTGGCTACCATATTTTTACTTCAGTAAGAAAATCACATGACAAAGCAAGAAACAAATTGTTATTTGCATACTTTGATGAGGCAGAGTATCGATTGACGGCTCATGAATTTTCAAAGGTAAACCGGATCAAGAGCTGTCACCACCATATTCCCATGTAGGGTATTTTTGACCAAATCAATTTTGACATTGATGGCATTTTTTTAGTCACATGATTAAAAATTATGTTAAAAATTAGATCTATTTACTCATGCCATGACTAGGCCCAATCTATTAGCATTAAGTCCAAACTAGCTAACCAAACCCATTCATAGCAATTCCCAATTGAGCCCACTAGCTAATTAATTAGATTAGAGTTGTGAGGAGCATTTTAGTCATTAAAATATCCTCATTTCAGCCCATGCATGCCCGGCCATATAGGGAGCACACTCCTTCATTTTTCTTCATTTCCAAGTCTTCTCCATTCTTCCATCCTCTTTTTCAACTTTCCTAAAGAGCACAAATTCCCAAATTCTCTTCTTGTTCCCAAATCCATTCAAATTCAACCTTCATTCTTCCTCTACATAGAGATCTAGAGCTTCGAGAGCACAGGTGAAGGCTAGGAGGAGCTAGTGCGAAGAGAGATCGTGTCCGATTCGTCATCTTCGTGTCCTGCTCTGTAGATCTATATTGGGAACCTCTTCCCAATTGGTAACGACTTTTTTCCCAAATTTCTATGCATTTTAGGAAAATTTGGTAGGAGACCCAAATGTTTAGATCTAGTCCATTAGGAGTGGGATTGATGGGTAGAGACCAATTTCTATTAGATCTAATGGCTAAAATTAGTGATTTGGCTTTGGGATACGATACGTGTCCACCAAGTGTTCGATTCATGAATTTGCATGGTGTAGGTGTCTAATTTTGGTAGAAATTAATCTTCTCATGTCCGAATTAGATACATGGTGCCATATCATGACAATTTGTGATACGCATGGTCAAGTTGGACAATTAGGCATATTTGTGCGCTACGTGTCAATCGACATGTGTCATATATATAATTTAGGGGTATGGTATGTAGATGTCAATTTAGGGGGTGAGTATTCAATTAGGATACATTGAGATACTAGAGGGTACATGTGTGTATGTATTAGAGGGATGTGCCTATGTATCATGGATTCCAAGTTGGTATCATAGGGGGTTTGGGTATCATAGAAGAGGAATTAACTGATGTGGGTGTGTGCAAGTGCCTGTGTACCAGTGAGTGTGAGTGAGAGTATCATGTGAGTGTACATATTAGAGTAAGTGTCAGGTGTCAGGAGTAAAGGAGGAATGAGTTAACTGGTGTGTCAGTCTAGGAGGGGGGTTATCCAACCACTGTGTGCAGGGTGTGAGAGAGGAATTGTGCAGCACTGCAGGGAGGGATTCTGCAGGAGAAAACTGCCGTTAGCAGCATACTGCAGACAGTATTGCAGTTAGGCAGTGAGGAAGGAAACTTGCAGTTTAGATAGCAGCAGTTAGCAGCAGTATTAGGAGAAGCTACTGCAAGGGAAATAGGTGCAGACAGTTTAGGCTAGAGTGGGTTGTGCATTAGCATGAGCAGCAGTATCAACTGCATAGCAGCGCCTGTGCAGCAGACCAGTTAGGCAGCAGGAAGTGCAATATGCCTTGCAGCATAGCAGCAGCCGCATTAGCAGCAGAATAGGTAGCTGCAACAGTGGCAGCAGAAATAGTGAAGGCCAGTGTGCAGTAGCAGACAACAGCAGGGAATGAAGGATATTAGGTGCAGTAGCATTATGTGCAGCAGGGCTGTGCAGGTAGAAGTTAGTATCAGCAGCAAGTGCAATAGCATGCAGGGCAGCAGGAATTAGGAGATGGTGGCAGTGTTCCATGTGCATGTGTGTTTGAGTGTATAGGTAAATTAGGAAGTGGGTAAACCATGTGTGGGTAGGATATGAATGGTATATGTAGTATAGAGTGGTACAGTATTATGTAGTAGAATATGGTATATGGTACGGCATTACGGTATCTTGGTGCAGTATAGGATATAGATACTTAGGTATGGTATGGAGTAGGATGATATGGCAGTATGTCATGGTATGGTAGTGTGCCTATGGAAGTGTATGGTATATGGAAGGGTAGGATACGTTAAGGTAATGGGTATGGTAGAAAATGATATATCCTAGTATGATATGGTAGGGCAATGGATATTGATAAGGGTATGTAGGTATCTTTGTATGAGTAGGTAAAGGTATAGTATCATATAGACCTAGCATCATAGGTATGTGTAGGTATGGAATCACATAGGTACCATGACCCAGATGCATGTAAAGTCAAGGGGTAGATACCATAAATATAGGTGCATATAGAAATAGATATTATGTTGCATGGTATGCTATGTAGGCATGGTATGGACATGGGTATGAGCCTACATGCTAGGATGGACAAGACCTAGAAACCATTAGAGCGTAGTGATTAGCATAGGTATCAAGGTCTAAATTCAAATATTGATTTAATTGATCCATGCATATAGGTTCATTCGCCACTGATTTGTGTTACGGCTCAGGACCATAAGCGAGTACATTCTCTGATAGTTTTAATGTTGATAGTTTATATGATTCATGTTTATAGTATTGTTTTACTTGATTCTCGACACGATGGATACACAGAATAGTATTACATGGATTCATCTTTGGATACGTTGTTCATGCTGGACCGGTATATCAGGACTCATTTACCGGCATCACCTTATCAGGACTCTCTTGCTGGCATTACTTATATTGTCTGGCTAGGCTTGTATCTTGATCTACGTGTCGGAACCCGGATCCATTTAGTACTTGTCGGACGGAGAAATACCTTAGTAGACATGTAAACACACCCAAAACCTGGAACCACTCCCTTTGGTCTAATCGAAAAAGATAGCACTCGCACGTGGAGCACGTGCGAGCTGCCGAACATTTTTTCTAACTGTTTACATGTCGAAAGTGGTATTTCAAAACATAATACATAGGAGTAGTCTTTCTGGTTTCACTTTACACTTGTTGGACTCATTATTCTTGTCGGACTCATTTTTATGTGCTAGATATTTTCATACTTGTTGGATACATGTCTAGTCTAATTCATTTACTGTTTTCATTTACATGGCATTCCTTTACCGTCTTATTTATCAATATCACTACATGTTTCGTACTATGATTTTATATTTTTCTTCTTCATCATGTATCACACTACTATTTACTGTTTTATAGTCTTTATCATGTATTAGAACTGTTGTTAGAGATACTTCACTCCAATCATGATTGGATATCATTTTTCAGCTGATGAGTTAGAGGACATGTGTCCTACCCATTACGGAGCGCAGGGACCCAAGGGTGGATCCCTCAGCAGATTAGCTTCCTATAATTAGATGGTAGCCTAGTTTAGATACCCTAGCATCTGACCGGATTTATCTTCGGAAATTATCTTAGGTTGTATATATATATATATATATAATAATATATATATATATATATTGATGCACTAGGACGATGAATTTCTAGACTTGGTTTTAGACTTGAGACTTCATTTGGTTATGCATTTTTTTCTAGTCTCTCTTATCTACCTTAGCACTTGTCATTGAGTATCCGATATCTTATTTGATCTCATATTGGATCTATATCTCTATCGTGATATGGTGAATGTTCAGATATTATAAGGTGTGAGATTTGATATGATATTTGAAGTTTATACAGTTTCTACCGTCGATGCTGGGGCGGAGGCTGGCGTGCCTCACGCATTCGTGCCCTAACATCCGGGTGCAGGTCGTGACAAGAGCCTTATGATTGATCTTGGTATTTCTCTCAGTTATCTGCAACTACATTGCTCTATTGTGATAAAAAAAATTATATTCACATTGTTGAGAATAATGCCTTCCACGAGCGCGTCAAGCATCTTGAGATCGATTGCGACTTCATATGTTACACGAGTACGAATACGAATATAGACACAATATGGGTACGAGATTCGAACATTTTCAAAAAAATCTGGTATATCGGTATGACACGTGTGTGTGTATATATATATATATATATATATATATATATATATATAGCTCCATTGGCAATGACTTGAAGACAGAAGATCCAGAAAACCAGGTGGGAGGTTCAAACTCCCGTACGTGATATGTGCTTAAATATTTAAGGAGGATAAATCGGGATATTCAAGTAGTGGCCGATTGAGTGTCCTGGAGGAGCAATCTACCAGGACAAGAGGGTGGTACCAACGACCAGCCTGAGCGTGCGATGGAGATAGGTTCGAGCGTGTGATAGAGCTCCTCGAGCAGTGGATCAAGAAGTTGCATCAGATGCAAAAAAACGAAAAAAAAAGGAGAATAAACGTGCATAGAGCCAGACCTAGACATAGTCTAGGATGATATATAGAATAAAAAAGTTTCGAACATAACCCGGAGCATAACCGGGACAATAGACGTAGACTAACCGTTTCAAAAAGATATATATAACCATTTAAGTTTGAAAGAGTGAGCATGATATCAATTTTTCGGGTCTATATCAGTTTTCCGGGGCTATATGAAGTTGCATGCTTCCAGCAACTCTCCATTTTCCAAAGCTATTAAGTCTCCACTTTTATAAATGCTCAATTTTTATATTATTTTTAAAGGAAGTAACAGGCATATTTGGATTACAAAGATAAGAGGATCCACAAGTATTGAAAAACTGTTGCTGAAAAAACAGCTTGCCTTCTCAGGCATTGGTGAAAGGGTGCATGACCATCTGGCATATGTTAAATAAAAGGGACAGCTAGCAAATGGTTGGTGGCGGTTTAAATTCCCAACCTCTCTCTCTCTCTCTTTTCTTTTCCATGGAAAACCATGTTAGAGACGTGTCCAGATCGTGTCCGAGACCGTACCCCACTGTGTCCAGGCCGAATCTGCAAATCTGTGTCCACCACGTACTGGACACGGGCACAGCAAAGGACACTTCATTTACTCATTTGCAACTTCATTTAGTCATTTGTGACAAGATCAAGCTTCGGGAAGTCCGTCTCACCATGTACCTGCTCCCTCACTCTCAAGCTGGACTTGATATATATAAATGCTCTAGCTTGGGTAAGAGTCTATAGTGTTACTCTGTTTTGTATTTTTGTCATATTAGTCTCTCCAAGGGGGCTTATGTGTGTGTGTGTGTGTGTGTGTGTGTGTGGTGTGTGTGTATATATATATATATATATATATGTCCAGGAGCTCCAGCCCAAGTGGTTAGAGAAGGGGGCGCCCGGTCGAGCACTCCCGGGTTCGAGACCCCCCTGCCCGGGATGGCTGGGTGAAATATATATATATATATATATATATAATATAGCGTGTTGTGTGTGTGATCAACTCAGTATTTCCGATATCAACAAATACAAAAGCAATAAACATAACAAATAGGTGATGTGCTAATTCCTTCAAAAGGTGTACAAGTGAGTATGACAATTTAGAATCTCAAAAGGACACTATACCTTTTTCAGAGCTTCTGCCTCCTCCAAAGCCTTTTGGGCCTCGTCTACCATTCCCTTCTCACCTGCCCATTTCAAGGAAAGGTTAGTGACTTTCCAAATTTGATTCACAGAAAATTGTTCTCTTCAAATCCACGTCCAAGATAATACAAATGCCACCAGTCAAATCTCTATTTCTGTGCACATGTTAAGACAAATACAACCATAAAAACGAAATAAGCATATTCATTTGAACAAAGCTGTTTATCACTCTTTTAACTATAGAAATGAAGGCATATCAAAACTAAAATCCTAAACTAAACACACAAAATTCCTCCTGAAAAACCTATGTGATCAGATCTATCAGCAGATGATAAATCGACTATTGTAGCCTTGGTCAACATACGTAATACCTTAAATTAGAATAAGCTCCCTGCCAACTATGTTGTCAGATTTTGATTCAGAATTTAGGTATCTTGTGCCTCTTTGAACTAATACTTCTGATATGGATATGACAAAAGATAATAAAAACCTAGCAAAGCAGAAATTTAAAAAATTTAAACAAAATTAAAGGACCAAAGACCATTATTGGTCTATAGAGGGCAATAAGATGGGCTCCTAATGTGAGACTATCTACTGGAAGAATAAACAACACATTATCATCTACTAGAGAAATGCAGCATGCATACCAAGATCTTCTGCTTTTCTCAGCTTCTCGAGAATCATTTCTTGTGTGCGAGGATCTGGAGGAGCCAGCGCAGGTAATGGTGCCAATTGTGGGGGATTCTGGAGGGGCTGTGGCAATGAAGCCCTGTCTTTATTGAAAGCATCAAGGAGAAGCATAGACTGCAAAGAAACCAAGACAAAAATTGTAATGCATGTAACCATCATCTTCATCGTAAATCAAGCCTTCACCCATTAGAATGGAGTAAGTAGGCTGCAGTGCTAACGGAGAAAAATTCATGACCAGCTTTCAACCTGACATCAATGCTCTAAGATGGTGTCAAATTCCTAGACAAAGTTATTATTGTCAATAGGACTTGCACTAAAACCTATGAGGCCATTTAGTGGGGAGGTAGACCCAACTTTTTGATCATGCAATTTAAGGTAATGCAAGCAAGGAGGATCCTTCAAGTTCCCATAGACAAGAATAAAATCTAGACGAATATGTAACATGGTATGACTTACTATAGGGAATCATATTCCTCTCCATCACACAAGCTAAAGAGCAAAACAGAATTGCATTCGCTGTTTGTGTCAAGCAAGGTATAGTTATACCCAAAATCTAAAATACTATCTATTATTTATTTAAGGTAACAGTCTAAGCATGCAAGTTATGTCATGTGCATGCAGCAAAGAATGATACCTGTTTGTCAGCTCTTTTGACTCTGAGCTCTTCCAGCACTTCAACAGCCCTTATCTTATTGTCTGTTTTGCCTTCTAAATCTGAAAGTTAAATGTAGTTCATATCATTAATAGAATACGAGTAAGGAACAGTCACAAACTAGTGAGATGGAATATGTGTAAAACCATAAAGAAATTTGACCAGCACGGCAAAAATGGAAACTTGATCTGGAAACTTGATCTACACAAACTAATTGAAGAAGGGTAGCACTGGTGGAAGTATAATAAAACAGAACATGGTTCATTGACGTGTTCACCAACAACATGGGGATGAAGCAAACCCTAAAAGACTATAATCTAAACTACACTAAGATTCCCATATACTGTGATAGCACTAGCACTATTAATCTGACCAAGAATCCGGCATGTCATTCACGCACTAAGCACATAGAAATATGTCACCACTTTTTGCGTGATCACCAACTACACTTGGATATTAGTCTAGAGTTCATTGACACAGATCAAACTAGCAACATTCACAAAACCACTAGCCGAAGATCGTTTCAACTATCTGCGTCAAAAGTTAGGCATACTTGAATTTTCGGAGTCATAATGGTTATGTTTAATAAAATACTTAAAACTTAAAATTCAGCGATTTATTAATTGAATTATTTTGGGTACAAGCCGAAAGGGTCCTTCTGTCAACAAGACATAAAAGCCTAAGCGACATGGTGCCAAGTGTCTTCGGACTACTGCTAGCTGAGATCCGGCCCCTACAGCTAACCCAAGGTAATGGATATTAATTAATCAATGATTTACAAGTTTATAGGCTATTTTTATCATTCATTATTCAAAATATGACCTAAAAATCAAGTGGCTGAACTCTGACCGAATTCGGACCGAACTTTGTGGGACATGTTTTATATCAGAATTCGAAACAGCAACCCCCCTTTCCTTATACTGCTTCTTCTTCCTCTTCAAGAACAGCCGCCCCAACTCCACCCTAACCCTAGATCCTAGAATACTACTTCTCAAGCTTTCCAATTCGAAATTCCTCGAATCTAAGGCTCTCTGAAGGCATTCTTTTCCATCTTTGATCTCTTTTGAGGTAAAATTCTCACTTTTCTTTCTCAATTTCACAATGGCTCCTAGAATCTTTAAGAAAAAGAAAACTAGGGATACTGCTTCATCCTCTACATCTGAGTATGAACCGGTGAATCTATTCAGTCCCTCTCGTCCTGATGACGATGAGGATTATGATCCAAACCTATTTGTCTCATCTGAGAGATCTACCCTTTGGTTTGATCATTATTTATAATAAAATTTGTCCGGATAAAACGATAAATTTTACCATTTTCTCGGAATATTCGACTACTTTTGAAACCCTAGGACTTCGTGAATTTTTAGAAATGTCCAATCCAATTTACGATAATACAGTTTGTATATTTTATTGTAACATACAAGAATTAGACAACTATATCCATTCCTCTGTCAACGGAAAGAAATTTGAGTTTAACTCTGACAACTTGAGCGAATATTTTCAAATACCGAACAACGGTGATGCTCTCGTCGACATTGTTAAAGTTCAATTTCCTGACGGCATGACACTTGAGTCCTTCAAGGTCACGTTATGTCATCCGAATCTAGTTCCTTGGAAACGTTGTACGCACGTAAACTAAACCAATACTTTTATGAGTTACATCGTATTATCATTTCATCTCTTTTACCCAAGAAGGGATCTACTGATGAGATCACATACTTGGAACTATCTGCGATGTATCACATCCACTTTGGAATTTTCTTTTTCTTTTCCAAGACTATGCTCTCTTATGATCAACTGTCGGAGGGCAGACCGTAACCTCCTCTATCCTATGCATCTGATGGCCATCTTCCATAAATTCGATATTTCTTCGAAATCATGTCCTATCTTTGGAATGCCTTCAAAACTACTTAGGTCTAGGAGATTCCCACACCCTCCTGGTGACGCTCCACCTCCACCTGCTCCAGTCGCAGCAGCCCAGCAGACGCTCCAGCTGATCTAGCTCCTGCAGCCCCGGGTCACACTATTGATGAGCTCTATTAGCGGTTCGATGCTTTTGTCACTCTCCAGAGACAGCGCGTTAGGCCGATCTGACTTGCTTTAGTGACACTGAGTTCCGCCACATTTCTCATGTTCAGGTCTTGAAAATGTTATGGCAGACATCCAGTGGACGTTGACTCATCATCCTAGTGCACCAGCACCTATCATCCATCACCCTGATTTTGATGGACCGAGACTTGGTGATGCTCCGTCGTTTGCTTACTTTGACCCGACGACTGCCTATTTTGATCCGACCGAGCCACCTGTTGATGCTCCGTCTGCTGATGCTTGGAGGTGCTGATAGCTGATCTGATGTTTTGGACTAGGATTTTGTGGATTTGTCTATTTGATGATGATGCTTTGTAGTAGTGACACTTTTTATGCTTTTGGACTTCTTTATCTGTGGCATTTTTATATTATGCACTTTGGACTTCTCAGTTGTAGTGACACTTTATTATTTTGAGTTGTTAGTTTTCATCTACTGCTGATGTTTTATTATTGCTACTGTTGATGGTCTAGTATAATACTACTTGAGTTGTTGACTTGTCATATTTGGTATCACTCTATTTTCTTTGTTGTTGTTGGATTCATAAATATGGGGGAGACGTTTTGATTACATGATTAAAGGGGAGAATGAGCATACCAAAATAAATTCAAAAATTTTCAACAAGTCGGGTATAATTTCAAAGTTCATTATTATATTTGTTATATTTTGGTATAGACTCAAAGTTTGTCAATTATCAAATTTGGGGAGATTGTTGGCTCATTGGTCATGATCCTACCTGATTTTGATAATCAACGTCAACATTGGTCGATATGCAAAATATATATAACTATAGGTTTACAGGTTTCAAGTCTACACCTACTACTGCTACAAGCTACAAAGGTGTCGTCGTCATCAAGGACCAAAAGCAATGGAATCAAGATCAAGATTTTTACATATTTCTTTTGTATTTTATTTTTATTGAGTCTAGAAAAAATATGTAAGATTGATCAATACCGGTACTAGTTTAGCTAATCTCAGTCCACAAAATCATAGCCTACCTATCCACAAATATATATATCCAAAGTCTACATTCCAAATTAGCCCAAAACCTAACCAGTTGGCCCAAAATAGGTCTGACAGAACTCAGATAGAACTCGACCTGAGTTCGGTCAGGGTAGTTTCAATTTGTTTTTGAATTTCTTCTATATCTACATCCAACGTTTGAATGCGAGATTTCTGCATCCGAACTCTGCTCGAATTCGGTCTACAAAAACATTATAAATAGAGTAGAACTTTCACATTTTCAAATCACTCATTTACTTTCCCTTCTCTCTCTTTAAGTGCTTTCTACGAGCTACACTTTCAAATCAAACATATAATACTCTTAGCCAAGCCAATACAGTTTTTGTTTAATCTAGAATTTGATGTTGAAGAGTTGTATCGGAGGCTAAATTCAGAAAATGTTCCAGTTTTCAAATCGCCTTCTAGAGTCGGTCGTACACTCGCCACCAAGCACGGTGTTGTTGAAATCGGTCGTGCACTTGTCCCCAAGCACGGTGTTGTAAGAGTTGCAAGCACTCAGTTAAAGCTTGTGCCATAGTGGATTAATATCGAGCAGGAGTACTCGAGACTGGATTAGTCTTCTACGGGAAAACCAGTATATATGATGTGTCACTGAGTTTGATCTTCTTAACTCTTACTTCACTGCAATTCATTATTATATCATCTGCTCTTATCTGCCATAGTACATAAAAATTTTAATTTGTGATATTTATTCCGCTGCACACTACACACTGTATTCACCCCCACTCTGGAGGTGCTCAACGGTCCTACATTCATCTCAACATATTTCCAAGTCTCCTGCAAATGATAGCTCAAGAAATATTCATATTCCTAATCTGCAGATATTCCAACATGTTGATAAATTCTATCTTAGAAACTAGCACGAAATAGTAATTTGATCTACAATATAATCGCCAAATCCATGAAATGTCGAAGAAGAATCGTATTTGACTGTTTTGGTGTACTGAAAATTTTTTTTCATGCCATCCTAGTTTGTAGTTCCTAACGATACCTAAGAGTGATAGCTTTTCCTATTTAAGATCAATCACTTAGCATGATTGAGAGACTGAGAAAGATGTCATGCATAGGATTAAAACATGACGGTTGAAATAGATAAGTACTTATGGAGTACTTTGTGATCGCAAGATACCTCTGAAGTTGAAAGTATAAGATCAGTCATGTATTATAGATCAGAGTGTTGAGCAACAAAAAATAACGTCCAAAAGTTACCGTAGCTGAAATGAGAAATAAGATGGTTGAGTGGCAACACATTAATGGATAGGATAAAGGATAGGAAGTTGTGGCACCAATTCAGAACAAGATAAGAAAAAATTGGCCCATGTGGTTTGGACATACGCAATGAAGACCAACAAATGCTCTCGTAAGGAGTGACAACATGGGTAGTTAATAGACCTGCTATGTCTAGAGGTACGCCTAAACGAACATGGTTTGAAGTGCTAAAGAAGAATATAAATTTTGTTAGCATTACATAGAACATGGCCTTTAACAGAGCCAAATGGACAAAAGGATTCAAACAACCTACTCCAAAAATTTCAGATAAAGGCTTTGTTGATGATGTTGTTCCAACATGTTTGATAAATTCTATCTTAGAAAACCGCACAAAATAGTAATTTGATCTACAATATAATCGCCAAATCCATGAAATTGTCGAAGAAGAGTCGTATTTGACTGTTTTGGTGTACTGAAAATGTTTTTTCATGCCATCCTAGTTTGTAGTTCCTAATGATACCTAAGAGTGATAGCTTTTCCTATCTAAGATCAATCACTTAGCATGATTGAGAAATTGAGAAGGATGTCATGCAAAGGATTAAAACATGATGGTTGAAATAGATAAGTGATTATGGAGTACTTTGTGATCGCAAGATACCTCTGAAATTGAAAGTATATGGTCAGTCATGTATTATAGATCAGAGTGTTGAGCAATAAAAAATAACGTTCAGAAAGTTACCGTAGCTGAAATGAGAATGATAAGATGGTTGAGTGGCAACACACTAATGGATAGGATAAAGGATAGGAAGTTGTGGCACCAATTCAGAACAAGATAAGAAAAAATTGGCCCATGTGGTTTGGACATATGCAACAAAGACCAACAAATGCTCTCGTAAGGAGCGACAACATGGTAGTTAATAGACCTGCTATGTCTAGAGGTACGCCTAAACGAATATGGTTTGAAGTGCTAAAGAAGAATATAAATTTTGTTAGCATTACATCATGGCCTTTAACAGAGCCAAATGGACAAAAAGGATTCAAACAACCTACTCCAAAAATTTCAGATAAAGGCTTTGTTGATGATGTTGTTCCAACATGTTTGATAAATTCTATCTTAGAAAACCGGCACAAAATAGTAATTTGATCTACAATATAATCGCCAAATCCATGAAATTGTCGAAGAAGAGTCGTATTTGACTGTTTTGGTGTACTAAAAATGTTTTTTCATGCCATCCTAGTTTGTAGTTCCTAACGATACCTAAGAGTGATAGCTTTTCCTATCTAAGATCAATCACTTAGCATGATTGAGAAATTGAGAAGGATGTCATGCAAAGGATTAAAACATGATGGTTGAAATAGATAAGTGATTATGGAGTACTTTGTGATCGCAAGATACCTCTGAAATTGAAAGTATATGATCAGTCATGTATTATAGATCAGAGTGTTGAGCAATAAAAATAACGTTCAGAAAGTTACCGTAGCTGAAATGAGAATGATAAGATGGTTGAGTAGCAACACATTAATGGATAGGATAAAGGATAGGAAGTTGTGGCATCAATTCAGAACAAGATGAGAAAAAAATTGGCCCATGTGGTTTGGACATGTGCAACGAAGACCAACAAATGTTCTCTTAAGGAGGAGCGACAATATGGGTAGTTAATAGACCTGCTATGTCTAGAGATACGCCTAAACGAACATGATTTGAAGTGTTAAAAAAGAATATAAATTTGTTAGCATTACATAGAACATGGCCCTTAACAGAGCCAAATGGACAAAAAGGATTCAAACAACCTACTCCAAAAATTTCAGATAAAGGCTTTGTTGACGATGTTGTTGTTGTGTTCTCTCCTTGTCACCTTCAAAATCTTGCAAGAGATTCTCTTTATTCTCATGAAATATTTCATGCATAAGTAGACTATCGCACTAATTGCATACACATATAGAACATAAGTTCATTTAGTCTACCTTATTTTTGCTAATACGTTAATGAGTTTTTACCTTTTGAGCATAATTAACAAAAAAAAATATGACACCGCCATAAATATCGTATCATATTTGTCTCAAATCCACACTCTCAAGTTTTCTTACAAAATATGGTCCATTGTATGAGTATCGATTTTGGTTCCGGACCCTTCCTATGAGTATTATCGACACTTCCGATAGTTTCACTGAGTTCCGAATTCTTCCTTTCAGAAATCAAAATAAGAGAAAAGGAGAGACTTTGAAAATCTAGAAAAACAAATATTTGATACATATTTAGACATACTTGTATATTACTTGTTGGTTTTCGCAAGTTTTAAATGGAATAACATTTAACATTACTTTATCGTTCACTCGCAATAGATATTATTGTTCCTTTATTTTCCTATAGACATAGTACAACCATAATAAATAGTTTTGAAGGAAATGATATTAATTAGTTTAAATGGAATAATATTTAACATTGATTTATCCTTCATCCACAATAGATATATTGTTCCTTTACATTCCTTTAGACATAGCACAACCATAATAAATAGTTTTGAAGGAAATAATATTAATGGGGATGAATGTTATGGATTTATAGATATACAATTTCTATAAGGGGTAAAGGTTAGTGTATCAATAAGAAATCTTATCGACACACTATAATATTGTTGATATTCGGCATAACCAAATAATTGCATTGACATTATTTTCCCATACTTCTCTTTCGGGTCAATTTGTCAATCGAATTGACTTGAAAAGAGACCCCTAACGTCAGTATCGGCCGATTTCGGTAGGGACAGTATCGTATCGGCCGATTTCGGTAGGGACAGTATCGAATCCTGACATGTCAAAACCAATACTATCCGACTACATCGAACCAAGCGATACTACAAGATATGTTACAAACACATACTTTAAACAAGTTAAATGCCTTCTAGCTTTTTCACTAATAGGATACTGTTAAAGTGATCATGTACATGTTCATATTCATAACTCTCGCTTCCTTATGACCCATTTTCTAAAAATAGGTTTAAGCAGCCATAACAGGCCATGTGATTGACCAGTTAATATGATTAAACGGGTGTACAAGAACAAACTGGGAAGCATGGACACTCCAAAAACTAAACCGTGCCATGTCGGTATGACTTAATATGTCAGTATAACTCAACGTGTACTTATCGTAAAAATTGACACATCACTGTGTCATCCTATCTTCATTATGAAGCTTAGCATTAGCAACATATTAAAAGAAGAAATACATAAGCAATATTTAAAGCTTGTGTTTCTTCACTAGTTGGTGGTGAATGTCGATTTATTACATGGCAATGGCATGGTACAGAAAGCATGCCTTTCGAGCAAGGACTGTTGTCGACAACTATACCTTTGGTTTCTGTTTCTCTCTAAATTGCATGGGGCAATGTTTTGGCACACTAGATTAAGGCTACATTGTCTCCCATTTAAATGAGCATGGTATTGCTTATACATTGCACCACGGTATAACAGCATAAAGTATGATAGATAAGCTTATATCCACATGAAGACAACTAACTTTGACGCCTTAAATGTATGGAGTGACATGGAGATTTTTCTGATGCTAGAAGTTAAAAAGAAAATTCACAGAGCTAAGAAGTTACCAAATGCATCAATCTCTATCAGCTTCTCCTTGATTTGTTTTGAGAGCTCCGTGATCTCAGGTGACTGCAATTTCGAAAGGAAAATGTCAGCACAGGTACCCGTTCAGATAGCAGAGAATAATTACGTCTCTCCAACAGAAGGGAAGCGAGTACCTGAGTGACCTCCGATACAGATATAGCAATGGCAGCTTTGGCATCCTCATCTTCCAACCGCTTGAGGGCTCTCTGGATTTTCCTCTCGCACTCCACAATAAGCCTTTCTATCAAATCCTCTAGTTCCCTATCAAAATTATGAGTACCTTTTGCTTTCGCTTCCTCTATCTATGAGTTCAGGAAGAGCGTTATAGAAGCAGTAGCCATCACGATGTATGAATATAGGTATGATGCCCATGAAGTATCAATAAACACAAACACGAATAGCACAGTTGTAGGCTCTCTTTTTGACATAAAGCATCACAGAACTCCAATACTATTAGAACTCTTTTTTTAATTCACTATAAAATTTCATCAATTCAGCTTATAAAGAAAGGATACTCTTTTCGGAGCTGCAGCGAATGCACCTTTGGACAGGGCCCAAGATCCATTTTCTGCCATATAAAACATTGCATCAGCACAAAATAGGGGGAGAAGGGGGGAGAGGCGCATAACCATCTATGATGCACAATGCTGCATGGACACGAATATGACACATGGACAAGGCTCAAGATCATAATTAACATACAAATATCGAATCTTTGCCACTTTCAAAACCCTAATTTCGATGATGACGGATTTAAAAGAAGGAAAGGGGGATCGGATTTCTAGGGATTTGGGGATGAGAAAAAAAAAATTGGTACCGTCAATTGGAAGAGATCGTGGGGGCAGAGGCCGGAGAGGTGGAGGCGGCAGACGTCGCGGTCGTAGTACTTCCGGTTCACCTCCGTCACGTCGCCGTTGCGGTTTGCCCCCATGAGCACGTCCAGCTGTTTCCTGATCGCGTCCATCGCTTGGGTTAGGGTTCCCTTGGTGCAGCTGATGGTGGCGGTACGAAACCCTAGAAATGGTTTCCTCAGTGGTGAAGGTGTCCAGGGAGAGTTCGTGAGAGATTGTGTTGGTAGCAAATATTTTGGTGTCGTGAGACTTCTTAATGCACGTGAGTGAGGGTTTGCTTGGATTGAGGGAAAACAAGTAGGCTAATTAGTTTTGGGCAAGTTATAAAGGCACTTCAACATTTTAATCAGGACTAACCCCATGGGCTAGGCTAGTCCAGATTTTTTTGTGTTTACTCAGGACAGACTATTTTTTTAATCTAGGGCTGTCCCAAAGTAAAATCTCCCTAAACCCAAATTTTCTCTCTCATTTGCAATTTTTTTTTCTCTTCCTAAACCCTAACTCCTCTCTTCTTCTTCTTCCTCTTCTCCTCCACCATTTCTCCATCCCCGAGCAAGAAGTTACTTTGAAATTTTCTAGAAATTTCTTCCACCCTATAAATTTTCTCTTCTTCTTCCTCTTCTCTTCCAAATTTCCTTCTCAGAAGATCAATGGCACCCAAATTCTTTCTCTATTTGTTTCCAAAATCTTAAAAATTAAATTGAAAAATTCAAGCATCCATTACATTGTTTATTTAATTGTTTGTAGCTCATTTGAATTAAACTAAATTCGGAGTGGGAAATTACCCATTTAAATTAAACACAAGTATGCACGAACGATAAAACTCTGCGTCGACCAGGACTGCCCAATTTTCTGGCAGTCCTACAAACTGAATGGACTGCCAGAAAACTGGGCAGTCCTAAGTCACAGCATGTGAAACAAAGGACTGCCCAATTTTCTGGCAGTCCTACAAACTGAATGGACTGCCAGAAAACTGGGCAGTCCTAAGTCACAGCATGTGAAACAAAGGACTGCCCATTTTTTCTGGCAGTCCTTACTGTATTCAGGACTGCCAGAAAACTGGACAGTCCTGAATACAGTAAGGACTGCCAGAAAATGGGCAGTCCTTGTTTGCACTAGTTGAACAGCAATATTGGAGTTTCCTCCCATATTAGGGTTTGTATATTATGAGGAGCCTTTGGGTGCCATCGAAATTGGAAATGAGAAAAAAATTAGGGATAACAATATTAGGATTTCTACCAATATTAGGGTTTAACATTTTTTTTTTTCTTCCTTTTTCTTATTCTCTTCTTCTTATTCTTCTTCTTCTTGGATGGGTTGAGGAAAAGAGGGAAAAAATAGAAAAAAAAAATAACTTTTATACCAAAGAGTGGGATAGCCCTAATCAATTTTTTTCAATGGCAAACTTGTAAATAATACAAAGTTTAAAATGGGATAGCCCTGATAAAAAAGTGAAGTGCCTTTATAACAAACCTTAGTTTTGGCCCTGGGTACCCCTCCAATTGGAGAGTTTAGACCTCTAATTTTTTTTCTCTTATATTCTCTCATTTATGTTTGATAATAAAATTTTCATATGTAAATTAGGGAAGGTAGAATGGAAATAAAATAAAAATCAAGGATCTAAACTCTCTAATTAGACATATGAGACTTAAACTCTAAAATAATATAAAATCCAAGGTCTAAATACTAATTAGCCCAAAAAATAAGCAGAGTTAAGTGAGGTTATGTGAGATTGTCACGACCCGCACCCAGTGTAAGGGTACGAGTGTAAGTCCACTTCCCAAATTTTTAAAAATTTTCAATTTTATTTGTTTATGATTAATTTTATGGCCATTGTGAGTCATGTCAAAGCTTGTCGGTGGGCTATGACCATATTAAGGTCATATGATCTCTAAATAGCTTATATGTATTATTTAGCTATTTTATATTTTTCTACAATTTTTGGATATTTGTAGGTATTTAATATTTAAGGTTTTATTATTTTTAAGGACTTTTAGGATTTACTGTAAGGTCATACGGGGGTATTTCGGGACGCAATATTTTTATTTGGGCTCTAAATGACTAAAATATTTTATTGAATATTTTTAGAATTTTTCTGCTGGATTTTTTTAGAATTTTTGGAAATTTTTATATAATTAAAACCTATAGAATTTATATTTTATAGGCTTTGGGAATTTACTGTGAGGTCACATGATGATATTTTGTGTTAAAAATATTTTTATTTAGATTCTAAACACTTAGAAATATTTTCTAGAATTTTCTAGAATTTTTTCTGGATTTTTCTGCAATTTATTTTGATTTATTCGGACTTAAAATGATTTTTAAATGATTTTCTGAATTAAATAATTAATAACCCAGAAATTTACCCACGGGGGGCCCACATGTCGGCGCCCAGCTGAACCGCCTCTCTCCCCTATATATATATATATATATATATTATATATTATATATATATAGTATTATATTCGAAATCCTAGTAAAATTTCAGCCGCTTTTTTTAGAGAGAGTTCTAGTAGAGATCTCGATTCCCGAAGCGATTCCCGCCAACTCCGACGTGCTTTTCGTGCGCCATTTTTTGTTGGAACGTATTGAGGTATAGTTTTGGAATATCAAATTTATTTTTGTAATTTCTGAACCTAAATTTCTAGAAAATTCGTAGAGTGTCGGTTGTCCGAAACTTGACACGTTTTGGTGTTTTTGAGATTCCGGGAGAACCAGAAATCGAAATCACGAACCATTAAAGTTCCGGAAAGCTAACACAGAGCCCTACGACATATATCTTATCCAAAAATTATTTCATTCATTTAATATTTTATTTATTCTGTTGAACTCAGAACTAATCAGTTGATCCCCGTTTTGGTCACGATTAGCCATAACGGCGATATCTTTTGACCAAAGCGTGATTTTGAGACACGGTCAATTCCAGCACCCTCGTGGCACTGAAATCTACCAAGATGCACTTTCAAAATCTAGAGTTCATAGCGTTTGACCAAAAAGTCAACGGTACGTCTCGATTTGCGTGTCATGGTTTCCAAATTGAGAAACATGACTTTTGATGGCCAAACTTGTATGTTTAGATTATTTAGATTATTATTAGGTTAAATTATTTTTAAGTGAATT
>JANAVB010003080.1:0-200969 GCA_029216955.1 Iris pallida
TCTCTCAAGTTTGGAGAAGAACAAATTTGGGGGAAAAAAAGAGACAACTGTGAAATGAAAGAGAGGGACACCTTTTCCCCTATAGGTGGCTGTCCATACATGCCCTTATGGGCCTATGTGAAATGTCCAAGATGCCCCTACAAGTCTTTTGGGTCAACTTAAGTCATGACAAGGCTTGTGGTCAAAAAGGTAAGTTTAAGTCTCTAATTTAACATTCTAAGCAAATGGGATTAGTCTAATGACACTAACTTAATTAGTGAGGTTTGCGGGTCATGCCTAACTAATCTTGGGTCCGACAAGAGTCTAAGCTACCCGGGTCCTAACACAAGTCGGAATGAGATGAAAATCGAACCGACTTAACAAATCCCATAAAATCAATATTAAAATATAAAAATTCCTAAAATATGAATATGAAAAATGACTAAAATCACAATACATCAATTTAAATATTATTAAAATAATCTAAAATTTATCAATTAATCAAAATTCTAAATAATTCAAAAGTCACAAAATGACCAAAATACCGTTAGCCTAAAAAGTGGTAGTTAGCTAATCTAATCACACAAGTTAGGCCTCCAAGGTCATGATTAGTCTCTAGGATAAACAGTTTTTAGGTTACACTACCAAAACATCAAAATCACAATACAGCAATTTAAATATTTTTAAATTAATTAAAATTAACCATAAATCAATATTTAATATTAAACGATAGATTTTTACAAAAGTTTAAAATTACCCTCATTTTAGAAAGTGGTGGTACACCTGGGGTTGTGGAATCCCCAAAGTGGGTGGAGGAGCCTTGCCCGCTGACGATCCTGGGAGCAGCTGGACACGACCGAGGGGGTCCGCTGAAGGATCGCCGAGGGAGCGCGGGCCAAGCAACATCCTCGAGGGGATGCTGTCGGGCAGAAGGAAGGGGGAGGGGGGATGGTGGATGACTCAACGAGGAGGAGGGTGCTATAGGGGGGCGGGTAGGTGGGATGCATAAGGGGGGTGAGGAGAGGAAGGGTGCTCCTTAGAGTGAGATCAGAGAAGCACGGAGGAGGAGGGGGCCGACAAAGGAGCGGCGGGTCGTGTGCCGCCAGGGGAAAAGGGGGAGGGATCGCTCGCAGCAGCTCTCTCTCTTTATATATATATGAAGCAATAGGTAATTGTGACGAACTCGCCTCCACTGGGGCTCGAACTCGACTACTTGGGCCGCATGCATCACTCTTAACCACTAGGCTAGAGGTCATTGTGCGCACAAACGCGCGCGTGGTGTGTGTGCGCGGAGCGCGCACACACACACACACAACACAACACCATATATATATATATATATATATATAATATTATATATATATTGAAGCAATGGGTAATTGTGGCGGAACTATTGCAAATGACCTGTAGCTCGTGGTTAAAGGAGATGCATGTGGCCCAAGTGGTCGGAGTTCGAGTCCCAGTGGACGCGAGTTCCGCCACAATTACCCATTGCTTCTCTCTCTCTCTATATATATATATAGATATATATATATATATATATATATATTATATAAAAAAAAAAATATATATATATATATATATATATATATATATTAATATATATATATATATATATATTTGAAGCAATGGGTAATTGTGGCGAACTCGCCTCCACTGGGGCTCGAACCCGACCACTTGGCCGCATGCATCTCTCTTAACCACTAGGCTAGAGGTCATTTGCAAAAGCATGAATGCTTTAATTGTTGATTTTAGCTTTTTTCCATTAAAAAATAATCCCACATGGCAAATCCATGTGCACCTCCACACATGTGCAAAATTGATACAACCAAGACTAGAACCTAGGATCTCTTGTGTACAAGTATAACAAACTATCACTACACCGCAAATGTTTTGTAGTATGGGAGCGGATCAAAAGCCCCCTTAGAAAATTTCTAAAAACTCCTCACTCTCAGCCGTCCATTTAATGTGAATATTAATGTGAATATTAATGTTAATATTAATATTTATTTTATTTTATTTTTATATTAATGTTAATGTTAATGTTAATGTTAATGTTAAATTAATGTTAAAGTTAATTTTAATTTTAATGTAAGTTAATGTTAATTTTAGTATTTAACATTAAATGGACGGCTGAGAGTGATGGAATTTTTAGGAGGCTTTCTAAGGGGAGCTTTTGATCGCTTCCTATATATATAAAACATTGTTTCATACTTCTTAAGTAAACAAAAAAAAAAAAAAAAAAAAAAAAAAAAAAAAAAAAAAAAAAAAAAAAAAAAAAAAAACTCTAAATTATCCACTCAAACTCTTCAAGTCATTATCCTAAATCATATTTTAGTTTTTATTTGTAATGAGTGATGCTTGATTGTTATTTGATTATGTGTTTAATATTAATTTGTGGATGTAGGACGAATTGCATGATGACTTTTAGGAGTGCCGATAATGTTAATGCAGTGACATATTTGAAATTTGAAGATAGAAATTAAGATACAAGATGACATTTTAGGAGTGCCAATAAAGGTATCCTAAAATTATTTTAAATATCATATCAGAGCGATAAATCTGATGGATCAGACCCAACCCAAGGAACTTGGGTTCATTTTCAATTCATTCGGACTCGGTCTTGGACTTCATATGTTGAATCCGAGGTCTGATTGGACTTGGACTCGAACTCGGACTAGACTTATGATTCATCGGATTGGATTCGGATTGAGTTTGTCCGAGTTGCCCCCCTAGTTGGCTCGAATTCTGGCATGAAACAACCGACACATGCCGATATACCAAAATATGCTGGTTTGCATGGTCTGTGCCACTATCGGATCCTAATAGTGCTAGACCCGACCCGATATTCTTCCTGTCGGCCCAAAAAACAAACGGCTCGGATATGCCTGCAGCATAATCGTACGGCCAATGGGGCTCCTGTCAAAAACCCTAATTCTCTTATAAAGCTCTTTTGTTTTGCTTTTCGGCCATTAGGGCGCCGGAGGAAGAAGAAGAAGAAGACTGGGAAAAAATGGGTCAGTTGATATTCTTACTTGTTCTGATCCATATTTACGCCATCCATCTATGATTTTTCTCCCCAATATCAAACTAATTCCTAGATGATATGATCTATTGATTCAATTTGTTGCACTCTGCTAAATTGTGACAAAATGGAATGATTTAATTTTGTATTATTCGTAGAATGCTGAATTAGTAAGCGTTTTGATGTTTCTGCCTAGAAAGTAACGATCTTTCGATAGGATGGGAAGGTTTGTTGTAGAAACTTGAACTCTTGGTATTATAGTTAGCAAGAGTTTTGACGTTTCTGTCAAGAAAGTAGTGATCTTTCGATAGGATCGGAAGATTTGTTGTATAAAGTTGAAGTCTTGGTATTATACTTGTGAAATTTAGACTAAGCCACGGAGTTGGCGATCTGGTTTTTTTTCAGCGGTTGTAATATGCTGATTTTTTGGTAAAAAAGTAGTGATCTTGCGATAAAATGAAATGATTTGGAATGAAAGTTGTGATATATTTGTGTGTTTAGGTGTATACAAGCATGTGTTGGAAAATAAATTATTAGTGTTTTGAAGTAAATGGTAAGAAAAGTAGCTATCTTGGGATAGAAGGGAATGATTGCTTTGTAGAAATTTGAAGTTTTGTTATGAGAAGTTGCACATTTTTGGTGGTTTGTTTAGGAGCGTACAAGTACGTGTCGGAGCTATGGAGGAAGAAGCAGTCTGATGTGATGAGGTTCCTGCAGAGGGTCCGCTGCTGGGAGTATCGTCAGCACCCCTCGATTGTCCGCGTCACTCACCCTACCCGACCTGATAAGGCTCGTCGCCTTGGTTACAAAGCGAAGCAGGTAGAAATCTCTCTTCCTCATATGTTTTCATGGTACACTTCCTCACTATAATCTTATCCGAGGTTTTATCTATTGAGTGTTTCTAAGGAATGTCATGGTCTTTCCTGACTGTATAGCTTCTATAGTATAGTTGTGATATATCATATATGTGTGTTTGCTATATGAGAATAGAACTGACGGGTGTCATTAGGTTTTTAGAGTGCTAGTCGCTTCTAGGGTTCGTTTCTTGGTAACAATGGATCTTATTGGCCTACACCAGTGTGGTGCCGAACCTGGCCCACCTAACAACCAGTGAGCATGAGGCCTTTCAGATGCGCCGCACTTTCAAAAACTATTGATCTTTATGCAACTTGTCTCTCTAAAAAGTAAGAGGGTCTCATAGAAACACGTCTTAGATGTGATAGTTTTTGATCTATGAAGCATAGGTACATGTATGGTATGTACAAGGTATATTGAAACCGTAATCTCTAAAAATCCATGGTACATGGACACTCTCTTTACATGGATTTTTAGAGATTACGGTTTCAATATACCTTGCACATACCATACATGTACCTATGCTTCATAGATCAAAAAATCATATCTAAGACGTGTTTCTATGACACCCTATTTACACACGGAAATTTTTGCTGAGACTTGAGAGCATTAAAATTTACGGAAATTGTGCAGAGAGCACAAATTTGCAAAATAGAATCACATCGCTGAGCCATATGATGTTTCTCTTGAATATCAGGGAAATAGAATCAATAGAAACACCCAACCGTTCGACAATTTTTGGGCAAGAAGCACCCAACCTTTCTGCATTTTTAGGCGTCTTAAAAGACCGTTGGACGCCAATCAACGGTGGGGGGCGTGCGGGCTTATAAATAGGGAGGGGGTGGGGAGGAGGAAAGCGGCTTATAAATAGGGAAAGGGGGGGGGGGGGGGGGGGGATGAGGAGGAGGAGAGAGCAGAGTAAAAAAAAATGTCAAAGTACATTACACATAAAACGCCAAACCATTTGGCTTTTATTTTTGTTGTCTAAAAATGCCAAATTGTACGGCGTTTCTTTTGATCTCCCATTTTATTACAGTTAGCTTTTCTTCTTGCAAGTGCCTCAAGAGAAACGCCTATCCTTTTGGTGTTATTTTAGTAACTCAAGGAAAATGCCTTTCCTTTTGGTGTTTCAGTTCTCATGTTATAATTTTAGCAAACTTTGTGCTCTCAGCATGGTTTTTCTTAATTTCAATTCTTTGTATGAAAATTTCCGATTATATATATATAGTGCATCTTCATGACTTAAAACTAAGATCTAGATTTCTTCTCCGTAGTGAAATTTTTAGTCTAAAACTATGTAGTTTAATTTTAAAAATAAAGAAACTTGATCTCTAAGAAAGTATCATAGATATATTTTGAAAGACATCCAGTGACTTGTATAGGAAGTATATATAGAGTACCCACCAAGTACCCAAAAATAAATTAAAATGCTAAAAAATAATTTTGGGGTACTTCTGCAGTAAGTACCCAAGAATACCAGTTCCAGGTACGTGTACACCTTCCTAGTCAGAGTACCCATAGTGTTGTCAATGGTGCATCGGGGTATGCCCCATTGGCGCCAGGTATGCCCCATTGGCGCGAATGGCGCAGCGCTGCGCCATGCCACGAATCATGGCGCTCGACTAAGCAGAGGTGCACGCCTTAACGTGCTATAGCGCGCCGCGGTGCTAGAAATTGTGCACTTCAAGTTTTTTTGACTTGAAATTGTCTCGACCGTCCAGGCCCACAAGTAATCAGGCCTACAAATAACCCTAATAGTCTGATATAACCATCCCAATTTCTTTTAAAAAAAGCTATCTCATTCCCTTTTTTTTCCTTTAAATGATCAGAAGAACCTCCTTTCCTGTCTTCTTTCTTCTGATGGTGATGATAAAGAAGAAGTTTCGTTTAATTATGATGATGACTAGTCTAGTAGAATAGTTACTACTTACTAGTGTAGTATTGCAGTAGCCACTGAATAATATTTTGGTGGTTTGACAAACTTCGTGACGAATGTTATAAGACATAAATATAACTCTTGTTTTATTTTATCTGATTATGTCATTTTGTCTTTTAGATAATGTAGTATAACTCATGCTTTGAATTGTGGTTTCTTTCAGGCTTTAAATATCTTGCTTTGATATGTGATTTCTTTTAAGTAGTATTGTCGTTTATATATGCTCTATAGACGTCTAGAGTCATAAGACAGTATTGTCGTTTATACATTACTCTCAACATAATTTTACTGGTATTATGTCGCCAATATATGTTTTTTGTTTTATATATGCTCTGTATGGTATGTACATCACTCTCTACATCCTTTAGAGTGTTTACAAAAGACTATGCGATATATATAAAAAACTTAGTGTTTTCTAGATTATTATTAAAAATATCGTTTCAAAGCAGCGCACGCCCATGCGGCTTTGGCGTTAAAGGTATATTGCACCTTGCCACGCGCCATGCGCGTTGACAACACCAAGTACCCGTGCTTAATGGGTTTTGATATTTCTTTCTCAAACATCCTATTTGGTAAGATACTGAAGTGCATTCCAAAAAGGTGTTTTTATCTTGTCAACTGCAAATAAAAATGCTTTTGAGTACGGTAAACCTCCACGAACATCGGTGAAGAACTCTCCTGACTTGTGGGGTGTTTAGAGAACACCATGGAGGATTAAATTATGTTCTGACTAACACTGAATTCTAGTACTTGTGAAAGTTTACCTTTTAGAATAAAGGGTGTGCCTATGTCAGTGACATGATCTTCCTTTGATTATGGTTATAGACAATCTGTTGTGCACTTGATGTCAAACTTCAATTCTTTGACTTCTGGCTTGTCCTTCAGATTTTGTTGTTGGTTCGCTTTTACAATTTTTAGTCAAGTTAAGATTATGAGAAATGTCATTAGTTGCATGGATTTAAAACTTGACTTTCAACGGTTTAGGGAGAGCCCCTTTCTGCTCTTGCGTGCTTTGCATACAAAGTTTTAGGACCAACTCAAATGATTGATATCAGTTACCGATTGGATCTATATAATTGGTACTTCTTAACGTGGATCCTTCTCATTTTTAAACATTTCTCATATATCGGATTCCTTTTTTTTAATGGCTTTGATGAGTCGTCTGACATTAGTAATCATAACCTCGATTGTGATCAGATATTCTTTGCAACATTTTTCTTCTTGTTGTTTTACCCCTGGATGAAACTCTTTTCAAACATGATGGTAGACCTAGAAAGTAGCATTTTCATTTTGTTGCCTCTAAATAAGGCAAGGCAACTGACAAACTTTCAACTGCTGCTGCATTTCCCAGAATATCTTTTCTTGTGAGATACTTTCCTTCATGGTTCTCTTTCCAAGCTATTCTGTTGGAAACTTGCTCACTTTGTTTTACCTAGTGCTACATTTATAATACAAAAAGTACCTGCCTCACTACATTTTCTAGTGATACAGGAATCTGAAAGGAAAATTGTTAGCATTGACCCGTCAATCCATTGCTCTCTTTTTATTTTGTCGAAGAGGTGAAAGCTATTTTTTGGGTCCTGGGCTTTTGTACCTTCATAACTTGAGGCTATGGAAGGAAATATACATTACACCTGATGAATGTCACATTTATTACATACATACACATGGTATGGATTATAGTGGAATTTTGCAATCTTACCCTAGGTTAACATATGATCTGCAGATTGATTGCTAGAAGTATAAGTTTGAATAGTCCACTTATGTTTCTTAATTAACCAATTTATGTCTTGCATCATCTACATGAAATCTTTCCTTATATTGTGGCTTTATCCAATCCTTTTTATCAGGGATATGTGATCTATCGTGTTCGTGTTAGACGTGGGGGCCGGAAGAGGCCAGTTCCCAAGGGTATTGTCTATGGGAAGCCCAAGAACCAAGGTATCACTCAGCTCAAGTTCCAGAGGAACAAGAGGTCTGTTGCCGAGGAGAGGGCTGGACGGAAATTGGGTGGCCTGAAGGTTCTCAACTCATACTGGCTCAATGAGGTAACAACTTATACGCAGAATTCTGTTTCAAGTTTAAAAGCTTTAGATGTTTGAGGGCTGTAGTAATCTTCTCCATGCTCTGCTGTTATGCTAAGTTTTTTTTTTTTTTTTGTAGACTTGCATCTCATTTCCACAACTTTATCTTGCAGGACTCAACCTACAAGTACTTTGAGGTCATCCTTGTTGATGCTGCCCACAATGCCATTCGCAACGACCCCAGGATCAACTGGATCTGCAAGGGCGTCCACAAGCACAGGGAGCTTCGTGGACTCACTTCTGCTGGCAAAAAGTACAGAGGTCTCCGCGGGAAAGGACACCTCTACCACAAGAACAGGCCTTCTCGCAGGGCAACCTGGAAGAGGAACCAGACCAAGTCTCTCCGCCGATTCCGTTGAGTTTCGATTGTTTCGGATGGTTTATTCATATGTCAGCCCTTCAGTTTGGAGGCGTTTCGCTTTAGGAGCCGTTTGGTACGCGGAATACTAAATACCCAGGAATTCTATATTCCAAGGAATTTTATTCAAGGCATCATATTCCCGGATATTCTTTATTACCATGTTTGGCACATATAATATTCCCGGGTATATAATTTATTCCCGAGTATATATAATACATGCGTTTGGTACCATAAATAAATTCCTAGGAATATTTATTCCTCAAACTCACATGAAAAAATATTTAAATATAAAAAAATGTTATAACGGTGACATTCTTTTTCATATCTACCCAATAAAAAATAAAATATTGCAGGTAAAATTGTCAAAGTTTATTAAATTAAAACACATACTCAAAATATTTTCAAAGTGCAGCAACTATTGTTCCAAAGGCCAAATAAATAGCAATCAAGTGCATCAGCTATTGTTCCAAAGGCCAAATAAATAGCAAACTAAAACTTAAAAAAGCAATATCCAACAAGGGCAAGAGCAACAAATCCAAATAACCTACAAGATTGAAGTTCCATTGTATGGCTTGTGCAACTACAATTCACAAAGAAGTCTACAAATTCAGGTGGATACAAACCAAAACAACGTGAGACAATTCATACAAACAACAAATAAGTAGCATAAAGATCCACACATAGCTAACCAACAAGAGAATATAAATGAACTACTCTCAATTATTACTACTAAGTAAACCCTGGAGGTAGAGCTTCCTCAATCCATAAGGCAATGTGAAGAAGTAATTGGCCCTAGCTGCATCCCTGCTCAATATCTCTCCCGCCCTTAGCATGTCGGCATCGCTAAACCCCTCTACCTTGGATACTTCCTCAAATACATTGAGTCTTCTTGAACCCCACTCCGCTTCTATCTCAAAACATTTGGCAATTTTTGCCACATTTGCAGAAGTTTTCCATACAACTTACCCATGTCCTTCATTACATCGACAAGACTTTCAAGGGTAGTACTTTCAGTTGTCTTAGTCCTTTTCCTCGTCCTCCTACCACTACTAGAAGCATATCCAGTAGGTACATGTGAATGACTCATATTCTCATCAACATCTGCATTTTCCTGGATGTCATCCAAACCATGAACCACGTCATTTGTTGCCTCCTCCTCCATTGCTTCAATAGCATCAGTCGGGCCCTCAGCTGCTTCACCCCTTGCCCTATCCTTACCAAATATAGCACCCAAATCATCATAGTATGGAATTGGCTTGTTCCTCAAACCCTTCGCATTAGGATGGCTCTGCAAAACAAAACAAAAAAGAGGGAAGATTTGGAATAAGCATGACTTCAAAAAGCAATGACAAACATATGAATCATGGGTTTCTATGTATCATGTCTTGAATCATGGGTTTCTATGTATCATGTCATGTATCATGGGTTCCCAGCATAAATATTCCAAACAATGTATTTGTAAATCCCACACCATCATGTAAAGAAATTGAAGACAACCAAAAAGCCTGTAAACGCAAGAAATTGAAGAAATTAATAAGATCAGCCCACAGTAAATTGAAGAAATGGCTTGTTCCTTAAACTCCACCTGATCACAGTATAAATTGATATTATGACCATTTCAATGTAAAATTTCCAACAGTTTCAAATAGCAGTAAATGTATTACTCTGTATCAGTTTCAAACAGCAGTAAAAATGTATTACTCTGTATCAGTTTCAAACAGCAGTAAAAATGTTTCAAACAGCAGTAAAAATGTTTGAACAGAATAAATGTGTTTACCTTCACCCAATCTTGGAAAATATCTTTGTCACACACACATTTTAGTTCGTCATTCCATCCAAACCCACTAGCATTGGGTCCCAACATCTCCGCAAAGCACAATATTGTTTTTTCATATGCTTCACTCTTGATTCAATGTGAGGTGAAGCTTGTAGTGGACAACCAGGCAGCTTTTGATGGAGCCAAACTTGCAACTGCTTAGCATATCCAGCCCTAAAAGTGCCATTGTCAGCCTTCCACTTTCCATCACTTGCTAAGTCTATGAGACACTCAACAAGTTTAGCATCCTCAATCGTAGTCCAGTGATGCTTAGAACTAGCCATCTTCACAAAAAGAATGGAAAAATGAGACCATAAAATCAAATGTTGGTTCCTGCTTTTACAGATATAAAAAAATGGCAAACATTATCAATGAAAAAAGCCAGGAGTGTTCTTGTTAGAGAAGAAACGTCTAAATTCCATAATTCTGCTACAATAAATTAAGATTACCCATGGAAGAAGTGGTAAAATCCACTTCATATATCCTATGAATGCAGAGGAATACAAAAGCCATCCTCTGAATTAACTGAACTGAACTTACATGAACATTTGATGGTGAACTTTTCTTATTCTTCAAATTCTAAAGTTTGCAGTCCCATGCAGCAAATTTATTACATCTTCCTTTCTTACTTTATACAAGTACCAGATCTTATTATCACCAGTCTCTAACCAATGGCAAACATTATCAATGAAAAAAGAATCCTTCACACTAGACATAGGAAAAATAACAATCTGCAATTCTCTCTACACAAAATAGCAGTGTGATATCTCAAAACCCAGCAATATCAGAACCACCAGGTAAAAGTATCAGAAGTCACAAAGCAGCAGTATCAGAACCAAGAGTTTTGATTTGTTTGGTGCTAGTTGATGGAACAACCAAAACAAGCACCAAACAAAGTGGCAAATCCAAACCTACACCCAGATTTTCAGAAGATAGATTCATGTGTTCAGAAGATTCATGTGTTCAGAAGATAGATTCATGTGTTCAGAAGATTCATGTTCAAATCATGAACATGAATTGATGAGAACAAACACCCAGATTTTTCAATTGAAGAGAACAAACACCCAGATTTTTCAGATTCTGTTCAAATCATGCCACATTAGCTATCATAATTTCAAGTATCTCACAGAGATTAATATCCAAAATTGATAAAGCTACAATCATTTCACAGCATTCGCATTTCAAAGAGAAACAAGGAAAAAAAAATCAAATTCCATTCCAACTATTAAAAAGCTCTTGTGCTAAGTTATCCCTCCATGCGCTCCAAGCATTTGAACTCTCGACAAATCTAATCCTCTCCCCCTCCAACCGTTCTGGAACATCAACTTGCTCTTCTTCCTCTTCATATGGGTCAACGGCCATTTGTTGTCGAATGTGGTTATGTAGAAGACAACAAGCAATGATTATCCTACATTGAGTCTTGACAGGATAATATGATTTGCTCCTAAGGATTGCCCATCTTCCTTTCAACATACCAAATGCTCTCTCTATCACATTCCTAGCACGAGAATGTCTCATGTTGAAATATTCTCTAGGTGTTTCAGGCAAGTGATCTGTCCCCCACGTCTTCAAGTGATACCTCTCACCTCTATAAGGTGTCAAAATCCTTCACTGTTGCTATACCCAGCATCACATAAATAGTAATAACCTACGATTAAACAAAAAAAAAGTGAGTGCTAAAA
Source organism: Iris pallida (assembly GCA_029216955.1). Taxonomy (NCBI): domain Eukaryota; kingdom Viridiplantae; phylum Streptophyta; class Magnoliopsida; order Asparagales; family Iridaceae; genus Iris; species Iris pallida. Next base: position 11,739 of record JANAVB010003080.1, read on the forward strand.
CTTTGAAAGTTCATCACCAACCAACCTATATCAATAAGAGAATTTACCTCGAGGGACCACCAACCCGTTTCTCCTAGAAATAGCATCTCTGAGAACCCTAGAATCAGCTGTGGAACCCTCCCATCCAGGTAGTACATAAATAAATTGCATGTCTGGAGAGCAAACTCCCAAGACATTTGTCGCAATTTCATTTTTTCTTGTACGGTACCTAGGTATATCACCCTCTTGCACATTGACCTTGATATAAGTCCCATCAAGGGCACCAAGGCAATTCTTAACAATTTAAATAAATAGTCAGTTATTTACTACAACCCTAAGAAAATCAAAATAAAGAAATTATAAGTGTACAATTACATTACCTTGAAATATTTCCAATGATCATCCGTGCTATTTTCAGGGATTGGCTCTGGCCGCTTTAACAAAAGTGCTTGACATCGTAACAAAGAGAGCAACACTTTGTTAACAACTCTGCTTACAGTCTCTCCCGACCTCATGAGTTGTCTCTGTATTATTCTATTCTTAACGTCATGTGCCAATATATGCAAGAAGATAGCTAATTGTTCTTCTATTGTCATGTTCTTAGTTGGTTCTAGTCGACCGGTCTCCCTAACCATATGGCATAAATTGTGGAAAGTCCTTCGATCCATACGGATGTTCTCAATGCACAATCGATCATTTTCAAACACTATTCTATTTAAGTTGACATGTCTCACTATATGCCTCTTGTAAGCATCCTCCCATTTTCTCTTTCTTGTAGCTTTTAGCTCTAAAATTATCATAATAAATATCATAGTCATCAGTAACAACAACCGATCCATCATATCCAGTTGAATTATCAAATAGATGAGTACCCTTCTATCTTTTGTCAAAGAAAGTCGGTCCATTTTCTGACATTGAAAATAAACAACATATTAATAACATATTATTTAACCTAAACCAACAAATATATATAAACAAACAAATAGAAGCTAAAAATTCCGTGCTAAAATGCCACCTACCAAATTAACTTCTGATGTCAAAGCTCAAAAGTAGCCAAAATTTTGCATGTTATTGTCTCGGACCCCATGATAAGTTACAATGAGTACAATGCAATGGTTTATGTTGGATTTATTAGTTCATAATTCGGACTTGAGCTATCCTCCTTTTAGACATGTATAGATTCATAGTGAGCTGGACAATAGGTTTCTTTTTAAGAACACCTAGATCATCCTCAACAATAAATTAACAGAGATTAAATTAACAGAGATTTGCTCCTAACAAATTATCCATATTTACGTATGATAAATTAACAGAGATTTGCTCCTAACAAATTATCCATATTTACACAAATTTCTTCCACAGATTATCCATATCAAAAAATACCCAAAATAAATTCTCCAAAATTTCTCTCCCGAATCCCTAAAAAAAAATACCCAGATCTCAAATCAAACCTAATCACCAAATCAAAACATCATCATAAAAAATTAACAGAAATTTAACCCAAAAAACCAAAAAAAACCCAAAAAATTGAATAAATAGAAATCATACCTAGATGAGAGCGTGAGAGAGAGAGGGAGAGAGATCCGAGCGAGAGAGAGAGAGATCCGAGCGAGGGAGAGAGATCCGAGCAAGAGAGAGAGGCGTGCGCTCTTTTTTCCGAGAGAGAGAGAGAGAGTCCAGAGAGAGAGAGAGAGAGAGAGAGAGAGTCCAGAGAGAAAAAGAGCGTCGAGAGAGAGAGAGAGAAATAATCGGGTTTTTAAAAAAAAAATCAGTGGCAAACTCGTAAATAGGTTAAGTTTTTGGCTGATTTTATTCCCAGGTGAAAAAAAATATACCCACCTATTTGCTTGGGAATAGGTTTCCTACATTTCATGGGTAAACAATTTACCCTGGCATTCTGAATTCCTAGACATAAATTTGAATAGGACAAACCAAACATGGGAATTGTTTTCCCATCCCAAATTTTTTCGGGCATAATTTTTTTTTCCGCGTACCAACCGGCTCCTTAAACTGCAAAGACTTGGTTATGAACTTGGACGCTGTTTCTGGATGCTTGTTCTTCAGTGCGCTGCAGTGTTTGTCATGAACTATTGCTTCAACTAGCCCTTCTTTTTTTCATTTTTTCCGGAGTTGGTATTGTAGCCACCTTGTTTATTAGAAAATATGCTTCTTCCGTTTCCGTAGCCTCTTTATATTATCAGAAAATTGCATAAAAAGCATTAAAGTTTATATAAATGTAAAAAAAACATCAAGTTTTTCTAAATTCTACTTTGAGCATCCATTCGGCAATTGAAAAGCCGTATGATGATGTTAGCTGACATCAACTTGGATGCCATTGTTCCCCCCAACCCCACCCCACAAGAAATCCCTAAAATTGGATATTCTCCACTGATCTAAAAGGAAAATGCTATGCTTAGAGCATGTCACTTTGGAAAAAAGTTAATGCCACATAAGAATGACAAAATTTTATTCAAAAGTTGTTCTCCAATACAATTGTCAAGTCAATTGTGAAGCTTATGTGGCAAAAATTAAAGAAAACATTGTGAAGTTGATTGTCTTGTTCTAGACAATGCACTTGACAATGTCTTCTCTTCCATGTCATCAATTATGAATAAAAATATTAGAAAAAAGAAAGAAGATGAGTAGTTGTCTTGAAAGTTGTCTTGGAAGTTGTAAAAAATATTTTTTATTGTCTTCTCAATACTTTTGCATTGGAGAGAGTTTTTCTATCTCATTGTCTTTTGAGATATAATTTTGCTACATAAACAAGACATTGTCTTGTGGCTCATGCCACATAGGAGCCACCTAAGACTCACAACACTTAACAAGACAATAGGGTTGGAGATGCTCTTAGGCCTCGTTTGGTTCGCGGAATCTCCGGATTGGGAAAGGAAAGTGATTACTTTCCTATGTTTGGGTGCCAAAGGAATTGAGGAGGAAAGGAAAGTAATTCCCAATGGAAGGGAAATTAGGGGGGAAAGTGATTCCATCCATCCAAGCAAGGAATCACTTTCCCACATTGAAGTAATCACTTTCCTTTCCACATTCCTTGGCATTTCCAAACATCGGAAAGGAAAATCAATGGAAAATAAAATTTCCCAAAGGAAAGGAAATGACAAGGAATTGATTTCCTTTCCCTTCCATTCCGCGAACCAAACGAGGCCCTTACAACTAATTTTGGTTGAAAACTTTACAATCGCTTACGTGGCATCCTTTCATTGGGGGAGAGGGGGACCGGGTGGTATGGGGTTGGATGTGGGTCGTAAGAAAAGAAGGGGTTTTATGTACTTTATTATATTATATGGAATTTTGTAGGTAAAAGGAATTTAGCTGAAGAATAATAAGTTTACAATCATTTATTTTAATACAGATACAAAATATCAGACCAGCTTGTATTTTTGTTGATTTTAATAAAAATAGATGAACAAAAACGTTTGATGTTACAAAAACGGTAGACGATCTGTCTGGCATTTTTGTTCAAAAATGCCAGATGTTTTTTTTTTTGGAAAAATTTATGAAATGCCCAAAAACTAAAAAGTTTCATGAAAAACCCACCGCTAAAAAAACTTTCATCGCGTGCCCAGAATTAGAGAAACTTATCCAAAGCGGGTTCCAAATGACCGTTTTGCCCTTCCTTTTAATTTATTGAAAACACCCACAAAACTGCTCTTAAAAAACGTTTCGATACTTCATCTTCTTCCATACGCTGCTCACTTTCGAATCTAGATTTTCTCCTCAAAAATCTTCAAAAACTCGTCAGAAAATTTCGGAAAGACCGAGACAAACGGCAAAAGTGCTAAAACGGAGGTCCAAACATCATTTTTTTGCGATTCTAAAATTTCGGAAGGCCGTCTAACGGTGAAGCGGTTAATCTCAGTCTCCTCACGATACGCTCATTTTGCGACAAACGGGACCTCGTTTCGACCTCCCAGTCAAAAGTTATGGCCCTCCAAAGTTTCAGCTGACCATAAAATGCAGGAGAATGAGCATTCTCCGTGTTAGAACACGAAGAATGTTAATTTCGCATGAGGGTGGCCATTCTCCGTGTTAGTAACACGGAGAATGTCATTCTCCGTCTTAATTTACACGGAGAATGGCCATTCTCCGTGCTAAATTATACGGAGAATGACCATTCTCCGTCTTAATTTACACGGAGAATGGCCATTCTCCGTGTAATTTAGCACGGAGAATAAACATTTCAGTGTTAAAACACAGGAGAATGACCATTCTCCGTGTTAGAAACACGGAGAATGCCATTCTCCGTGTTAAATAAAACGGAGAATACCATTCTCCGTGTTAAATAAAACGAAGAATGACATTCTCCGTATTTCTAATACGGAGAATGGTCATTCCAGTGTTAAAACGCAGGAGAATGACCATTCTCCGTGTTAGAAACACGGAGAATGCCATTCTCCGTGTTAAATAAAATGGAGAATGCATTCTCCGTGTTAAATAAAACGGAGAATGGCCATTCTCCGTGTAATTTGGCACGGAGAATGGTCATTCCAGTGTTAAAACGCAGGAGAATAACCATTCTCCGTGTAAATTAACACGGAGAATGCCATTCTCCGTGTGAATTTACACGGAGAATGACATTCTCCGTGTTAATTCACACGAAGAATGGTTATTCTCAGTATTAATGACCATTCTCCGTATAATTTAGTACGGAGAATGGCATTCTCCGTTCTAAATTACACGGAGAATGGCCATTCTCTGTGCTAAATTACACGGAGAATGACATTCTCCGTGTTAAATGACACGGAGAATGGTCATTCAAATTTTAAAACAGAGGAGAATGGCCATTCTCCGTGTTAGAAACACGGAGAATGCCATTCTCCGTGTTAGTAACACGAAAAATGACATTCAACACGGAGAATGACATTCTCCTTGTTAAAATGCAGGAGAATAACTATTCTTCGTGAGATATCGACGGAGAACAATTGACAGAAATCTAATTTTTTTATTTTTTTGTTTTGTGGAAAAAAATTTGACATGAATAAAGATTCAAGAGTTTTCGTTCTTCTTTCAAAACGATGCTAACTCTTATGGAAAAGAAGAAGAAGATCTTCTCTCCATAATTGACCTAATTGTCGGAAAAGAAGAAGAAGAAGAAGAAGAATAAGAAGATGAGTGATGATCGGAGTTTGAACTACGAACGATCTTTGCGATCTCTGCTGAAAATGAGAGCAATTGAATTCAGATCTCTCGTGAAGAAGAAGAAGACGACGAGAATCGCAATCCAAATCTGAGTTTTGTGCGGAGGGGTAGATATGGTATTAATTTTGTAAATACAGAGCATCTAAAAGGAATTTTGGAATATTTAACGTGAAAATACTTAATTCTGGACATTTCATAAAACTCATCCAGCGGATGAATTTTTCATAAAAGCCCACCCCGAAATTGGATTTCTCAACAATTTCCATTTTTTTAGCTTTTATTAAAAATGCCAGATAACTGGCGTTTTGAGTGTTTTATATTTAATTTTTTTTTTCATAATTTTTTCCCTTGTAAACTAGCTTTTGCCGACTTAAAATCCAAAAATATAATTAAAAAAAAACCTTAACTCTCACTCATGAATGTCTCGATTGAATTACTTTCATGGGCAGCGACATACGATTGTATATTTTTCATAGTCCAATCCTAAAACATGTGTAGTTTATATACATACTCAGTTACAATCGAAATTCCTAAAATATTTTTAAAATATAATATGGGTACATAAAATTTTAGTTACACCATAAGCAAAAAAATGATTACCTTTCGGGAGGTGCTCCCAGTTAATAGACCCAAAGATATCGTGTGTGTTACATTATCCTGAAAATAGATGGTAGAATGATAGATCTTTGTACAAATTAGTATTTTATAGGTGTTAAGTGAGAATGTTGCAAAAAACTACGGAAGATGATCTCGTGTTTTTTTTTTTTTCTTTTTAATTTTTTTTTATTTCTTCCATTTAAAAAATCAACAAAAATGCCAAATAGTCTGACGTTTTGATATATGTATTGATTTTTTTTTTTTTTTTTTGCAAAATATGTTACTCTACGGCTAATTTTCTCATATTTCGTTATCCTACATAAAATTTTATGTTTCCAAAATCACAATTGCTTTAAGCTGATCTCAACAACTAGACCCAAAAGAAACAAAGTCTGGAATCTATGTTTCCATATACAACATATTTTCTTGTCATGCTATGTTGCTTCAGCAACTGAAAAATGATAAAGAGTAGTTCAAATGTCAATGACTGATCAATATGCAGTAGACACCTACGTAATTGTGCCATGAAGTTATAAACCACAACAAAATGCTCTCTCACATTAAAAACAAATTAACATTCAGAAAAATAAAAACCTTCCAAAGCGTACAACACTCTGTACATTTATTTTCTGCTCATAACAAGAATTATAAGTCACAAATAGGGGGAGATGTTGTGATTAGGCATAGTCCTGAGCAGCAACCGGTTCATAGGAGCCAATGAAGACGTCCCCATAGACGAGGCCAGCCAGGCCCCCGCCGACGAGCGGGCCAACCCAGTAGACCCAGTGGCCGGCGAAGCTGCCGCTGGCCACCGCGGGGCCGAAGGACCTGGCCGGGTTCATGGACCCGCCGCTGAAGGGCCCCGCGGCGAGGATGTTGGCCCCCACGATGAACCCGATGGCCATGGGCGCGACCGTCCCCAGTGCGCCCTTCTTCGGGTCCGCCGCGGTGGCGTACACCGTGTAGACGAGGGCGAAGGTGACGACGACCTCCATTACCACCCCTTGGATCTCGCCCATCCCGGAGGCGACTCCGTGTGTCGGGACCACCTGCAGCCAATAACAAAAAACTCCAACATAAGTAAAATTCAAGAATTGCATAACAAGTTGTCATACTGCAAACTTTTTTTTAAGGGATATTTTAGCATATGCCTCCATTATAAATGTTGATACTAGCATATGCTTTCACTTATTTTTTTTAACTATCAAATACTCGCATTTTTGGTACGGAATAATAAAACATTTAAGATATATCTCCACTTTTTTTGAAATTTTTTTGCTGTTTTACACTATAGTGGGAGTATTTGCTAATTAAAAAAAATAGTGGGAGTATATACTAGTTTCATCATTTGGAATGGAAATATTTGCTAAAATATATATATTTTTTTATAACGCTTATATTCCTTAGGAAATGACTGTTTTGGTGTAATAAAAGTTGGTACGTTTGCATTGGTAACAAACTTCAAGAGGAAACATGCGACAATGGAGCCAAGAAGCTGGGCAACCCAGTAGAAGACGCCGGTGATGACGGTGATATGGCCGCCCACCGCCAGTCCGAAGGTGACGGCGGGGTTGAGGTGTCCGCCGGAGATGTTGGCCGCCATGGAGACCCCGACGAAGAGGCCGAAGGCGTGGGCCAGGGCGACCGCGACGAGGCCCGCGGGGTCCAGTGCGGCGTCGGTGGTCAGCTTCCCGTAGGCGATCGCGGAGCCGACCCCCGCGAAGACGAAGAGGAGGGTCGCGATGAACTCCGCCAGATAGGACTTCAGCGAGGGGCCGCTGAAGGAGTCGCCGAGGCTGCCGATTGCTAGCTTCACCATCTTTCCTTTCCTCGACTCTTCTCTTGCTATTTCTTCCCAACTCTATTAGCTATTTATATAAAATCCAACTGACATTTTGTTGATCCGAACCAAATCCAACAGAATTGAACCATGTAGACATGATGTGTTATGTCTCCACCTGCTAGTCTGGTTCAATTTGGTTTTCAAAGTTCAAAACCAAAATCTAAACCGAAGAACCGAATTTTTGCAACTCGAACCGATCTTCAAGCGAAAATTACAAAACCAAACCGAATTGCTTATTCTGTTTGATTCGGATCTGTTTTTGGTTTTGAACCGCAGTAGGCTAGTACATATAGAGTACTACTTATATGTATATGACGCGTTACTTTTTGTTTGGCCAATGTTCATTATTGTAATTATTGTAATGTATATGCTCAAGAAAATACCATATTTGAGGAAGGCCTTATTTGAAGACGAGGAATTAGCGGATTTGCTTGCTTTCTTCTTTACTGTCTACTATGAAAAATATGTTTACATTTTATCTTCAGGAATTCAACAAAAAAGATATTTCACAATTGACATTGAGACCTAGGACCTAACCCAATAAGTATCTTATTTGAAACATCAAAGAAAAGAGTGAGCAAAGTGATAAAAAAGAACCCTGTTATTTATCAGTGCTATCTATAAGAGGAGAACATATTAAAAAATGTAAACGATTCTTTCCAATGCTTGGGCCATTGGCGGCTTCCGGATGTTTCTGATTTAATACCTATGTTTTAACTCTGAAATACTGAACAATAAAAAGTTGATGATTTATCGAATATAGAACCCTCATATCAATAAAATGATTTGAATCATTTAAACCGGCTAATTATAAGGACACAGCTCTTTTTGATCAGGGCTATCCAAGTGATAGTTTTCCATTATTTACAAGTTTGCCACTGAAAAATTTACTCAGGACTAGCCAACATGTGAGTATATAAGTCAACTTTTTATTTTTTTGCTCTCATCTCTTTCCTCACAAAAAGAAGAAGACGAAGAAGAAAAGAAGAAAAAGAAGAAGAACAAGAACAACAAGAACATGAACATCAATTTTCCCAAACGTAGTTTATTTTGATTTTTTGTTCTCTTCTAATTTCTCAGATCTCTTTCTTCAAACCCTAGTTTATTTTTCTTCTTCTTGTTTGGGCATTATGGATGAAACCCTAGTTGTAGAAGAAATTGGGTTATCAAATCTATCAAATCTATTAATCTATTAGTATATTAACCAATTTTTCTTTATTAATAGAAGAATTATGCATGAAATCCTAGTTGTAAAAGAAAACTATAGAACAAACCCTAGTTGTAGAAGAATTGGGTTCATATCATGACTGCCACAATTTATGACAGTCCTAGAAGTATTGAGGACTGCCAGAAATTGTGGAAGTCTTGAAATAGACTCGATGTACAATAGGACTGCCACAATTTTTGGCCGTCCTAGAAGTACTGAGGACTGCCAGAAATTGTGGCAGTTCTGAAAGGGACATGCTTTACAGTAGGACTGCCACAATTTCTGGCAGTCCTAGACATATTGAGGACTGCCAGAAATTGTGGCAGTCCTCAAAGGGACTTGCTGTACAGCAAGTTCTTTTCAGGACTGCCACAATTTTTGGCAGTCCTAAAGTCGAAATTTTTGAATAAAAAAAATATGTTACGGTTTATTTCAATCTTGATAATAGAGTGAAATATGCATTTTAGGGTTTATTTCCATGCATTCTTTGTGGGGAAAAAAGTATATAAGCTTTATTTTCATGCATTTTAGGATTTATTTAATTTTTTTGGTGCCATCGAAATCGGGAATGAGAAGCAAACTAGGATTTTGATGGAGATGGAGATGATGGAAATGGTAGAGAAGAAGAAAAAGAAGATGAGAAGAAAACTAGGGTTTTGATGGAGATGTGAGAATGGAAATTGTGGAGAAGAAGAAGAAGAAGAAGAGGAGGAAAAATAGGGTTTGTGAAGAGAGAGAGTGAAATTTAGAAATGAGAGTGATTTTTAGGGTTTGGGGGGGCTGTGGGGTTTGGACAGCCCCCTGAGTGGAATATTTTGCTAGCCCGAGTAAAAGTTCATCAAAATCTGGCTAGCCCTAATCCTGGCTAGCCCCGATCAAAATGTTATGTGTCCTTATAATTAGCCTTTAAACCAGAAAAAATGTTACTAACCCAAAACTAGGTTTGAACCTCTCTATCATGTAGGTTAGGTTTGGTTGGGTCGAGAATCATGTAAAAGTGACCCATGTCCGGATCGGTGCATGGACCATGGATCATGTGAAAAAGTGTACAAACATGGACCCGGCTCGATTCAACTTGCGATTGAACTCTACTCCCTTTCGTTTTTTCTGTCTAAAATTTTGCTGGTATTTTGGTTCTTTGGTACCTTTACTTTTGCTGCAATATGTGGAGTACTTGATCATGAACCAAGATCGGAGCGGTTAAAGTTGATGTACTTTTCTGTAATTTAGCCGTCGAATGTTATTTCTTGATGAGAAATTATAGAATAATGCTAAGTTTACAACCAAACATTTACAACCTACTATACTCCTGCTAACATGGTCTCATCTGGCCCCACCTCTTCTCTCTCCCCTCCAATGGAGGCCGACCACGTGGCATTTAGTTGTAGGAGGTTTGTAAGAAGGTTGTAATCATAGTATTATCCGAAATTATAAGTGGCTGATTAATGGTGACAACGTTTCTCTTTCTTATATAAAGTCAGACTTGAGAGGAATGATGGACTAATAATAGGCTTAACGAGTTATCGGCTATACAGTGTACTAGTAAAATCGCAAATTACAAATAAAGTTACAAGTTATTTAGTTTAATTTTAGGATCTCATATAATATTCAAAATTTACATATAGGTCTCCATATTGTTCATGAGAGAATTTGGGTCTAACTGTTTAGGTATCGTATATTATTCGAAATTTGTGCTTAAGTTTCCATTTTGGAAGTCTGTCCAAGTTTTATGTATTATATAGTATTCACAAATTTTGTCCTAAAAGTAAACAGTCCTTTTAAACAGGTCGACAGAGGACCGCACACGTGAATCGAGGACACGTGACGGTCCCACCATTGGTTCGGGATCGACCACAACGATAGCCAAGAGGCTCAGTTTTTGTGGGTCCCAGCCTGGACCAATAGGAGGCCACCACGTGTCCTCGATTTCGAGTGCGCGGTCCCCCATCCCGGTTGGTTAGGAATTATTCAAAACTAATTAACACGCTAGTTACAATGGAAATTACCTTGCACCTAGACCCATCAAACAAGTAGTAAATCGACTTAGAAAAGGTTTCAAAGTCTAGAACCAACCTAAAGTAAGGGGCGGCACCGTCCGTGGACCAAAACGAGAATCCCAGCGCAGTTGAAATGGAGAGAAAAAGGACTAAACCGACAGAATTATGAACAAATGGCCGGCCAGGACCGACCACTCTGTAGTCTGTACTCGTTACTAGTGATGTGGAGGACCATGACAACGAAGCCAATCATTCATCAACATGAGTTATACGCACACCATTCCATCCATTGATTGACATAGCGACAAACCACAAGAACGAAAAGGCGATCGGAACGTTATCTACTTTGATCACCGATGACGTGCCAATCCATCTGACAACTCAGAAGTAGGGTTCTCCACATGGCCATGTTAGGATATATATATATATATATATATATTTTGCATATAATTTAATATTATGTCAGCTAATCACTTTAAATAAAAAAATGGCTTAATTGCTACTTGATACTCTCAACTATTATCGTTTTTCAACTTTGTACCATAAAATTTTTTTTTGTAACAACTTGATACCCGGATATTATTTTGGACAAAAATGTCCCTACCCCTAACCCCCCTCCCCCCTGCTCGCTTCGCCCCCCGCTCTGCTAGCTCCGGCCGCCCACCCGCCTGCTAGCCCCCCCCTCCCCCCCCCCCGCTCGCTTCAGGCCATCCCCCCCTCGCTTCGGCCGCCCGTCCGCTCCCGCCTCTCCCCTAGGGCGTGGCAGCGCCGGAGGAGGGGGGGCTGGGGAGGGGGGTGCGGGGCGGGAGGCGGGACAGGGGGTGGCCCGGAAGCGAGGAGGGGGGGGGGGAGGTTGGCCGGAAGCGAGGAGGGGGGGGGGGGGGGGGGGGTCGGCCGGAGCTAACAGGGGGGGTGGCCGGAGTGGGGGAGAGGGTGGAGGGAGAGAAGGGATAAGGGCATTTTGGGGTTTTTTAAAATGTTAGGTATTAAGTTGAAAAAAAAAATAGTTGAGGTATCAAGTTGTTACGAAAAAAAGTTTAGGGTACAAAGTTGAAAAACGGTAATAGTTGAGGGTATCAACTAGCAATTAAGCCAAAAAAAATTTTAAGTCGATAAGATGCTACCGTCAGAATAAGTTAGACATAGCATATGGATCCTCGGATACCTAGGCTGGAGGAGAGGATAGATACAATCATACAAACAGACAAAACATGTGGGGAAGGAGTTCTTCAGCATTAATTTTCGAGCACTCATGTATTTAATATAGGCTAAATTACAACTTCATACCCTCAACTATTCAAAATTTTCAACTTAATATCCTAGTTTTTGAGAAGCATCAACTTAATATCTTTCCCCCGTTCTCTCTTTACCGTTCTTAATTGGAGATTAAAAATGACAAAAATATTCCCCCATTTTTTCCTTTCCTCTCTCCGGCGTCGGCGACAACAACATCGATAGCAGCTGGGGTGGGGGCACAGGTCACAGGTTGGGTTGGGGGGGGGGGGGGGGGGGGGAGGGGGGGGGGGGGGGGGGGGTGTATTTTATTTTTTTTAATGAAAAATTTAACCTTCACAGATAGAAGGTATGAACATGAACATTTCTAATAATTGAGTGATAGAAGGTATGAACATGAACATTTCTAATAATTGAGGGTGTTAAGTTGATGACTATCAAAGTTTAAGATATGAAGTTGAAAAACTTGAATAGTTGAGAATATTAAGTTGTAATTTAGCCTTTAATATATGCAGACCCTTCGCAAATAACAAATTCCAGCTGCAAAACAGCTAATATCAAGAGATGAACCAGAAATTCGAGTTCAAGTGGGCTAGGTATGGGACAACTCATGAAAAAAAAAAACAGGGAGGAAAGCGTGATTCCGCCTCTGGCTAATATAGTTATCTACCTTTTGAGACTTCCACTCAATTTCTTGCCAGATTCAAGCTGCAGCGACTGCAAAAGACGGTTATATCATAATATGTAATCCATTAAATGTCCATTGTGCAGTATGTAATCCACTAAATGTCCATTGTGCAGGTCAAGACATCTTCAAACATAAGAAGACTTCATCGATTTCTTGCAGTCCAACTATAGATACCCAATAGGAGCTCAACTATGAACTTCCAATATGGTTATGACACATGATATTATTTTTGTATTTAGGTCCTTGTCTTCTTTTTTTTTGTTCAGGTCATTGGAAAAAAAAAAAATCGATGATTGACATGCATGTAATCTAGCGGCTATTAATAACCGAGTCTCTAAAACGAAGAACACACGAGTTCCTCCAGGTTTTTTGATTTTCTTGCCAGAGATCATAATATAGCACATTTTTCCAGGTAGCTACTGCATGAATGAATTTTTGAAGCAGGATAGAATTTGAGGCGACGAGAAGTATATATAACATCCAATACGATAGCATATTGCTTTTTCCAGCTAATCTTTACAATCTAAGCCTGTCTTATCTATTATATAGTCCTCGGAATTTTGAATACTATTACAACATTTGGTGACACAAGAAAACTGAGCATCATCTATCTCCAGAAATGGATATTCACAACTGTTGGTTGCATGAAAGTCTGCTGAATGGAGAGGGCAAATGGTAGATAGGGGTGAAATAAGAACGATGATATTCTCTTTGGCCTAGCGTCTTGTGCACCTGCTTCTGACCCTGCATTATAGCCATCATCAATTACAGAGTTAACTCATTTATCGAGAATTTCAAAACCCAATACGCAGCCAGAAAATAGTCTCTTGCTCTATATGAGCTTATGTTGCATGTATAGCAAAGGAAAAACTGCAGAAGATGACAACAGGATCTTAAGAAAATGGATCTTGAATTACGTTGACAAAGACACACCATATGGCATGAAATAACATGGTGAATGGAGCCTGGTAATGGTTGTGATGTGTCTGACACGAACATGACACTGGACAATAATTAACATAAAGTCCTTGGGTTGGAAATGACACCAACTTTAGAGTTTCTATAGCTTTGTAGGTATGAGAGGAGCTCTTTGTCCTTTTGATTCGGTTTTAGAGTTTCCATGGAAGGATGTGCCAACTGGAGGATGTTTTCAACTTCACCTTTGGCTGTATATGAATGCGAATCTCATTTGAACATTATCAACTCCCTCATTCCATTATCCTTTTATTAGTCTACAAAAGGGTCTTTGGCGCTGTCCATTGGTTGTGAGAACTTCAATTGTATAGGCAGTAAAGTTTGCTTCTCGGTTATGGAATCTCCTCTCTTCAAGTTAGACATGATCAGCACTTGTAACAGTTGGTTAATCCGTCCATGTAGCTTTTTTTAACTAGGAAGAACCAACCCTCCAGGTATCTGTGCTGTACATATCAGACAGACACGAACTACAAAACAGACCAGGACACCCGACATCGGTGCTGTTTCTTTGTCTCTGTTGTAAGTGTATCATGTTGTGCCTCATTTGTGTCCATAGCTTCGAACCTTAGGTGGTGCACTGCATAGCCAACCTGCGAGGCTGCGATTGATGGGGAAGGGCTTCTATGATGATAATAATTGAACAAACAAGAGTTTAGCAGCTTGAAATAGTATATTAGAATTTGGATGATAACTCGATGTATATTGGTGAGATAATTTTAGCTGGCATGTATGTGTAATATCAACACTCCCCCTCAAGATGGACGAAAGATATTCACTAAGCCCATCTTGTCACATCCTCTCATCATGCTGATAGAGTTAAGTCCCTTGGTCAATCTGTCTGCTGCCTGATATTTGGTTGGAACATAGCCCAGCTCTAGTAGTTTACCATCCAGCTTTTCTTTGATGAAGAATCTGTCAATCTCGATATGCTTGGTCCTGTCATGCTGTACTGGATTGTTGGCAATACTAATAGCTGACTGGTTGTCACACCATAGCTTCGTCTTGGCTCCTTGGTCCAGCTTCAGCTCCATCAACATATTCTTCAACCACAATAGCTCTGTGACTCCCAAGGCCATAGCTTTATACTCTGCTTCAGCTGTTGATCTGGCAACCACTGACTGCTTCTTACTCCTCCAAGAGACCAAGTTGCCTCCTACAAATATGCAATATCCCGATGTAGATCTCCTGTCATCAGCACAGCTAGTCCAGTCATAATCACAATAGCCCTCGATGCTCACATGATTATTTCTTCTGAAAATTAGTCCCTTTCCGGGAGCTCCCTTCAAGTACCTCAGAATCTGATACACTGCGTCCATATGACCCTTCCGGGGGTCATGCATCTAGTGGCTCACTACACTGACCGCAAAGCTGATTTCAGGTCGAGTGTGGCTTAAGTAGATCAAATTGCCCACTAATCTTTGATATCTATCCCGGTCAACTGGTTCTCCAGCTTCAGCATCCAGTTTGAACTTCTGGTCTATCGGTGTCGTAGCTGGTTTGCATCCCATCATCCCTGTTTCCGTAAGTAGGTCCAGTGCGTGCTTCCTCTGAGAAAGAACAATTCCCTCTGTATCTCGAGCAATCTCAATTTCGAGGAAGTATCGAAGAGGGCCAAGATCCTTCACCTCGAACTCCTTGCCAAGCTTCCCTTTGAGTTGGGCGATCTCCTACTCATCATCGCCTGTAATAATCATATCATCTACATACACCGCAAGCATGGTGATGTGGCTTCCACTTCGTCTGAAGAAGACAGTATGATCAGCATTGATCTGCTGATATCCCATCCCTATCATTGCTCTCCTGAACCTGTCAAACAATGCTCGAGGAGACTGCTTTAGTCTATAGAGGGACTACTTCAGTCTGCAGACCTTGCCTTCTGTCTGATTGGTGCCAAATCCTGGTGGTATCTTCATGTACACCTCCTCCACTAGATCCCTATGAAGAAATGCATTCTTCACATCCAGTTGGTGTAGCTTCCATCTTCCATTGGCTGCCAGAGAGATCAAGGTCCTGACAATGCTCATCTTTGCCACTGGTGCAAAGGTCTCGTCATAGTCAATGCCGTACGTCTGACTGTATCCTTTTGCCACCGGTCGAGCATTGTAGCGCTTAACCTGTCCATCTGGGTTCTGCTTTATAATGCCCGTGGTTCGTATTACGTATTTTGTATACGTGTACGGAATCCCGACCTGTAGTTAGACTTGTCATGCTTGTCTTGATCCTGGTTTAGTGGCTTGGCTTGGCTTGGTTTTGTTTGGGCTTGGTTCGATTTTGTTGTGAACCCACCCCACCTACTACCACCACCACCCTCATTTATATTCCCACCAAACATTTCTCTCTCCTCATTAACTCTTCTTCTTCCCCACCATTACTTCTCCACCAACCTGAGAGTGGAAGGTTTAGGCAAGTGCATCTTGCTTCATGGAGGAAGTCCATTTTTATTGTTCCATTGTCTTCCTCATGTGTTTCTAACCCACTTTAATACTTAGCATTTTTTTATTTCCATGGTTAATTTCTTGTAAATTTAGTTTTGTGGTATTTTCTGTTTTCATAAGCTTTGATCTATCAAACTTGCATATTTTTGCTATTTGATGGTTCCATGATGTAGAAAATTTTTATTTTGCCCAAATTTGACCTACGGAAATTTGCTGAGCCGCATGAGCATTTCTTAGCTCTGAGCCGCATGGCCACTTAATTGAATATTTATAAGTTAGCCGCATAGGCTCAAGGCATAGCTGGCCACGTGCAAGTGTTTACTTGCTGGGCCGCATGAGCATTTATTTGTTGGCTGCATGGCCTTTTTAATTAATTGCATGCATTAGCATTTAATTGCATGCATCTGGCCGCATGGCCCTTTAATTAATGCAAGCATCTGCATGCATTGCCGCACAAGGCCAAGTGAGCCGCATACGGCCATTAAGCTACTTGCTGGCCGCATGCCATAATGTGCTTGGTCGCATAAGCTACTTAATTGGCCGCATGGCCTTATATGTATTATATATATTAATATTGGCCGCATGACCTTATATATATTAATATTGGTCGCATGGATTCGATCAAGTTGCATGCATTAATTCCATATTAGTCGGGTTAGAGCAACCATTCAAATTAAAATGTTTAGTGAATTTGCAGAACCTAAGCTGAGGAGACTTTATATGGTTGAGTTGCTTATTTGAAGTGTGAACTGATCATAGCGTTAAGTTGATGCTCTTTATAGCCAGGTTAAGTTTCTATATATATTAAACTCCTCTGTAGGGGAAATATCCTTATCTAACACTTGAATAACAGCCCATTTTGATGCTTGTCTCTATAAGCCACATTTAGGAACAATGTCATAGAGCAAAAAGACTGTTACATATAAGCATCATTGATAGGCTTTGGTTCCCCCAACATGTTTCTGATCTCATGGATGATATATCATTAATGTTTATTTTCGTTATCAATGTTGGCATGATTTCGAAGTGCTTGAAGCCTATGTAGATGTGGATCTTCCAGGTTATTGCAAAATGAAAGCTTGAATATTACATGCATTTGATAAGTTTCATCAATATTACATGCATTTGGTTATGTTTACTTAGTGGACGCGTATGACAAGGAGAAGTTTGTCAAATAAAAGATGGAACTGGATGTTTTCCTCTTAGATGACTCGCTTGCAGATGTGTCTTTCCTCATTATGGGGGACAAGATTGACATCCCATATTCATCATCAGAGGATGGGCTGCACTACCACTTGTTACTGAGCAACTTCACAGCCGGAAAAGGCAAGGTCAATCTGGTGGACTATTCCCTCTCGAGGTCTTCATGTGCAGCATAGTCTGCAAGATGGGATATGGAGATGGGTTCAAGTAGATGTCGCAATATATCAAAAAAAGAGGTCTTCAGGTGCATCACAGTAAAAAAAAACTCCAAGTTTCCTTGATTTACCTTGTTCCTTTCTCTTTACTTGAGCATGAATGCCAAAATTGTTAGTCTATTTGCAAACAATCGATGGAAAAACTCAGTTGCAATCCCTAAGAAGAGATGCAAAGAATGCAGTTGCAATCCCTAAAAAAGAGATGCAAATAATGCAGTTGCAATCCCTAAAAAAGAGATGCAAATAATGCTGATTGCGTAGCCTAAATGATTAAAAAAAATCGAATCGCGTTTGCAATAGCGGTTTCTCGAAGGCAACAAGAGATGATCAACAACAGTTGAGTCTCAGATTCTCGAAGGCAACAGAAAGAGGAAGGAAGAAGAAGAGCGGATCTCGCTGGGGTGTTGAACACCGGCGCTCAAAGCTATACCCGCAGTACGGATAAGCTCCCAGGAACCAGCAAGTTCAGGAGAACTTCTGGAACGCTCGTAAGTCAATATTTGAGACTTGAACGGGCTTCCTGGACTTAACAGACTCCCTCAACTCTCTTCTTGGTGCATCTTTCAAAGGAGGCCAAGGGGCTCTATTTATAGAGTGGAGTTGAGACTTCACCTCTTCTCCTATCCGATGTGGGACTAAAATACTAATACTCGAAAATAGAGTTTGATATTTTAGATCATCCCACAATCAGCATAGAAGTGTGCCAGTCCACGCCTACCCCCCGAACCCTTCCGTGCATGCACGAGACATCTTGGAGTCCGCGTCCGAGTCCGAGTCCGCACAACAAAAATTAACTTGCATCCTTGTTGGATTTAATCCTTTTTCCTTCTAGGAAAATACTTCCACATGGCACAAACTTGTGCCCCACTACACCTCATGTGCACACCTCAACACAAGCAATGCATTATATTGAGATACTCACCATTTGGTATAGTCGATGTGGGACTATCTTTTCTAGTCCAAAGGCAAAAACACCAACAATCCCCCACATATCTCAATATATGGGTTGAGCGTTCCCCACAGTGATTGTCCATCATGCATTAGGAGAGATGTCGCTACGACTTGAATCTTCCCGCATAGGTTAAATAACAGCATGATACAAGAATGGACTAAGCCTTGAATTCTGCACCATAACTGCAATTCTTCCTACTCACATAGTGACATCAACTGTGCTTCTGGCTGCACATTGAAGGCCTTGTGCCAGCCTGGTTTCAGTGTATAATTTTTGGGCGTCTACAAGTTTACCCTCAAGAGACGGCCTGATATCTCTGTCCATACACTATAGGTGAGTTCTATATAAAGAGTCATTGGCATGAAGCATTGCGCTTCTTTACGGTGCTACGCCGCTATGACATGGCTGACAAAGCCAAGGCATTACCCCTACCTGGGAACCTCATCGTAGTGTCATACTACTGTAGCATGAGGTCTCAAGCCTCTTTGTAGTGCCAAACTACCCAGCATGAAGCCTTGCGCTCCCTTGTGGTGTTACGCCACTATGACATGGCTTGCAAAGCCGAGGCTTTACCCCTACCTGGGTACCTCATCGTGGTGTCATGCCACTGTAACATGAGGACACCGGCCTCTTTGTAGTGCTGCCTACATCTCTTTATTACGATTATGCAACATTAGGCTACCTGCCTATATGCGGTGCTACGCCGCCTGTAACTTGGCTAACAAAGCCGAGGCATTACCCCTACCTGGGAACCTCATGGTGGAGTCACCCCACTGTAGCATGGAGTTGTAACACTCCTTTGTGGTTGTTGCGCCACCATGCTTCCTGTAAAGCATAACAGACCTTCACTCAGTCTGAGAACTCATTAAGGCATTATGCCATCCTTCTCACAGGATCAATTTTCCGTAGAAAATTCATAGTAGACAACAGTGGTTCTGGGTCCGAAACCCTTACATGTTCCGCAGAACAAGTGCCCACTGTTAACTAATATTTTTCCAGTCAATAGTCCTCCCTTGAATCAAAAAATTAGATATCTGGTACATTTCTCTT
The DNA here is from genome assembly GCA_029216955.1 of Iris pallida. Lineage (NCBI taxonomy): Eukaryota > Viridiplantae > Streptophyta > Magnoliopsida > Asparagales > Iridaceae > Iris > Iris pallida. The sequence goes on from JANAVB010003080.1 coordinate 31,270, forward strand.
TGAACCAATAACATAAAATTTATTGATAGGATTATAATGACACAATATTAGAATGCCTTCAAGCCCATCTTCCTTGCTGTGTCCTCGACCAGCTGACGCTTGAGACCCTTCGTGAACGGATCCGCCAGGTTTTCCTGACTCCGAACATCGATCACTGCAATGACGCCCCTTTTTATGAGATCGTTCACTGCTCTGTGCTTCAACCGCACAGTCCTCTTCTTCCCGTTGAAGAGTTCATTTGATGCCACTGCTGCTGCCGCCTGGTTGTCACAGTATATCGGAATCGCCGGTATCTGAGCCCCAACCATTGGAAGGTCATACATGAGCTCCCGAAGCCACTCTGCTTCATCTGCTGCAGCGTCCAATGCAAAGAATTCAGATTCCATGGAGGAGCGAGATAACATAGTCTGCTTCTTCGACTTCCACGATATAGCAGCTCCACCCATGGCAAACACATATCCACCTGTGGAATATTCGCTCTCCACCTCTGAACACCAGCTAGCATCACTGAAGCCTTCCACTACTGACGGATCTCCGCTGTAGTATAGTGCATATGTCTGAGTCTTCTTGAGATATCTCATAACACGCTTCACAGCTTTCCAATGCTTTACGCCTGGATTGCTCGTAAATCGACTCAACATTCCCACTGCAAAGGCTATGTCAGGCCTTGTGGCAGTAGTAGCGTACATCAAACTTCCGATGACGCTAGCGTACTCCAACTGCCTGACGCTCTCCTTCGAATTTGGCTCCAGTTTCAGATCACTCCTGTATGGTGTATCAATAATAGGAAGATCTTGATACCCGTAGCGAGAGAGCATCTTCTCAATGTAATGAGACTGTGACAGCGCTATTCCAGTGCCTGTCCGGATGATCTTGAGCCCCAAGATTACGTCGGCATCCCCCAAGTCCTTCATACTGAACTTGGTCGAGAGGAATTTCTTTGTCTCTGTGACGCAGCTTAAATCCGTACCTAGGATTAGCATGTCGTCCACGTATAGACAAACGATTACTCCTCTTCCGTCAGCAAACTTCGTATAGACACACTTGTCTGTTTCACTGACCCTGTAGCCATTTGACCTTATCACCTTGTCAAACTTCTCATGCCACATTTTGGGAGCTTGCTTCAAACCATACAGAGACTTCATCAACTTGCAGACTTTGTCTTCCAGACCTCTGACGACAAAACCTTCTGGTTGTTGCATGTAGATCTCTTCGGTCAGCTCGCCATTAAGGAATACCGTTTTCACATCCATCTGATGTATCACCAGCTTGTGTATTGCTGCTAAAGCAATTAACAATCTGATAGTTGTCATCCGAGCTACTGGAGCATAAGTGTCAAAGTAGTCGATCCCCTGCTTCTGAGCAAACCCCTTGGCCACTAGCCTGGCCTTGAACTTGTCAATGGTTCCATCTGCTTTCATCTTCTTCTTGAAGATCCATTTGCATCCGATGGGTCTTGCTCCTTCTGGTAGGTCGACCAATACCCATGTGTTATTGGAGGTGATTGAGTCAATCTCGTTGTCAATCGCCTCCTTCCAGAATATAGCATCTCTGGTCTTCATCGCCTCATCATAGGTAAGCGGATCTGCTTCCACATGATAGGTGACGAAGTCATCTCCGAAGTCTTTCGGCCTCCTCGCTCGCTTAGTTGACGGCTCAGCGAGTTCTGGTTCAGCTGGTGTCTCCTCGACAACAACTCCATCTTGGACTACTGGTTCGATAAAGATCTCTGTCTGCTCCGCACCCTCATTATTCTCCGGAATGTCCGCGAGAACAATGTTCTTGTGCCTTGCAAACTTTTCTTCAAAATATTCAGCATCGCGAGATTCGATGATATGATTTGACTCGATATCAAGGAATCTCCGAGCATCACTCTTCTCGGCATACCCCAGGAAGATCGCCTTAGTAGTCCTTGTCCCCAGCTTCTGAATCTTTAGATCCGGGAGCTTCACATAAGCCAGGCACCCCCACACTCGAATGACATTCAGGTTGGGTCTGACTTTGAACCAGAGTTCATGAGGAGTTATGTCGGAAGTTGCATACGGCACTCTGTTCAGAATGAAAGTGGCCGTTAATGCAGCTTCTCCCCAATAGCACTTTGGGAGACCCGCAGTCAACAGCATAGAATTCATCATCTCTGTCAACGTTCTGTTCTTCCTTTCTGCTACTCCGTTGGATTGTGGAGAATACGGAGCCGTCGTCTCGTTGATGATTCCATGTTCTTTGCAGAATGATGAGAATTCATGAGACCTATATTCCCCACCTCGATCACTCCTCAGCCTCTTGAGTTGTTGTCCAGTTTGCCGTTCAGTCTCGGTCCTGAACTCCTTGAACTTCTCGAATGCTTCGTCTTTAGATTTGAGTAAGTAGACGAAGGCATACTTGGAGAAGTCATCGATGAAAGTAATAAAATACTTCATCCCGGCCTTTGTAGAGAATTGTTTGAAGTCACAGATATCTGAGTGAACCAACTCCAGAAGATCTGTGCTTCGATGGACCCTGTGGAAGGGTTTCCTAGTGATCTTCGTCTGAGCACATATCTCACATTTCTCTACCTTACCCCCACACTTGGAGATAAGTCCTAGACTAGACATTTTGTTTATTCGCTTACAATGAACATGTCCTAGTCTATTATGCCACAACTCAAGAGAGTAATTCAAACTAGTGATAGCATTGACATTATTATGCTGGGTTATAACAAGCTGAATTTTGTACATTCCTTCAGTCTGAAAAGCTTTCCCGAAGAAAGTACCCTTCTTGGACATCACCATTTGGCCAGCATTGATGTCCATCCTCAAGCCTGCGTTGCAGAGCAGGCTCCCAGAGATCAGGTTCTTTGCGATTGCAGGAACATGCTTCACACCTTGAAGCGTCAGAATGTTCCCCGATGTAAGCTTCAGCTCCACCGTCCCGATCCCCAGTACTTCAGCTTGTGCCTGGTTCGCCATCATGACTTTCTCGGAAGTAGACTCATAGGAGACGAACCAGTCCTTGTCTGAACAGACATGACATGTCGCGCCAGTGTCTATCCACCAGTCCAAGTCTGCCCCCACAGTTGCAACCTGTGCTATCATGGCAACCTGATTAGTAACCAAAGAAACCTTGTTAGGCTCACCTTGCTCTTTGGGCTTGGACTTGCATTCACTTTTATAGTGACCCTTCTTGCCACAGTTGAAGCAAGTCACATGGGACTTGGACTTCTGTTGCTTGAATCCTGGACCCTTCACTTTCAGATTCGAGAAGTCCTTCTTCTTGTGGTGAGAAGCCGCCTGCTTCCCTTTGTTCTCTCTGGTGGCTTGAACCAGATTCGCCGTTGCTAGTTGCTTGGACAGGGTGTCCAACTTCTGTTGAGAGCGCATCTCGTCCTCAACATGAATCTCGCTGAGGAGATTATCCAGGCTAATCTCCATCTTCTTCCTATGCATCCTTGCATAGATGTTGCTCCATCCTGGAGGAAGTTTTGCCACGATCCCTCCAACGACGAACTTGTCGACGAGGGGCATGCTATCGTCCTCCAGTTTCTGGCGCAGCTTCAGGAACTCTTTCACTTGGGACAGCATGGTCTTCTCGTCTTCAAAGACCCATTTGTGGTATTTTTCAGCCATGAACATCTTCGACCGGGCCTCGTCGTCGTCATACAGCTTCCCCACGGACTCCCAGATCTCTTTGGCAGAAGTCCTCTTTGTGTAGGACTCGGCCAGAGAGTCTTCCATGGAATTCAGGATCAGCAGCCTGCATATGCTGTTATCCTTTTTCCACTTCGTCTGCTTGCTCGTAGCAGCGGCCAGAACAGCAGCAGATCCTGTTGCTGGAACGATTGGTTCTTCCTCATCCAACACGTGATCAACATCCACGAGTTGAAGGTTCAGAGTCACCTTTCGCTTTCAGATCTGGAAGTGTTCGCCGTCGAATTTCTCCAACTTGTTAAAGCCGGTATCGACAAGCGAAGCACGAGTGTTTTCCATCGAATCGTATAGCTTTGAGATTGTTAGTCTATTTGCAAACAATCGATGGAAAAACTCAGTTGCAATCCCTAAGAAGAGATGCAAAGAATGCAGTTGCAATCCCTAAAAAAGAGATGCAAATAATGCAGTTGCAATCCCTAAAAAAGAGATGCAAATAATGCTGATTGCGTAGCCTAAACGATTAAAAAAAATCGAATCGCGTTTGCAATAGCGGTTTCTCGAAGGCAACAAGAGATGATCAACAACAGTTGAGTCTCAGATTCTCGAAGGCAACAGAAAGAGGAAGGAAGAAGAAGAGCGGATCTCGCTGGGGTGTTGAACACCGGCGCTCAAAGCTATACCCGCAGTACGGATAAGCTCCCAGGAACCAGCAAGTTCAGGAGAACTTCTGGAACGCTCGTAAGTCAATATTTGAGACTTGAACGGGCTTCCTGGACTTAACAGACTCCCTCAACTCTCTTCTTGGTGCATCTTTCAAAGGAGGCCAAGGGGCTCTATTTATAGAGTGGAGTTGAGACTTCACCTCTTCTCCTATCCGATGTGGGACTAAAATACTAATACTCGAAAATAGAGTTTGATATTTTAGATCATCCCACAATCAGCATAGAAGTGTGCCAGTCCACGCCTACCCCCCGAACCCTCCCGTGCATGCACGAGACATCTTGGAGTCCGCGTCCGAGTCCGAGTCCGCACAACAAAAATTAACTTGCATCCTTGTTGGATTTAATCCTTTTTCCTTCTAGGAAAATACTTCCACATGGCACAAACTTGTGCCCCACTACACCTCATGTGCACACCTCAACACAAGCAATGCATTATATTGAGATACTCACCATTTGGTGTAGCCGATGTGGGACTATCTTTTCTAGTCCAAAGGCAAAAACACCAACAAAAATTTTGGTGTGGATGTCAAAGAACCACTGGAAGATCATCCCAGAGAATGGACTCTGAACTACTTGAATGGATTAGAGTTATGGATGTCAAAGGCAGAACCTTTTACTAAGTACATCAAAATGAAATTTCTTCCTGCATGCAATGATTTTCTGGATGTAGTCACAGAGGTTTTAGATATAATTCAAAAAGCTAACAAAGGCCTGCTATTAATTGGTACCATCCACACAGAAGATGAAATTTGGGCAGCTCTTCTTTTGGCCAAACACCTATTCTATCCCGTTGTCACTTATTTTCTCTCAGGTTTACAGTTACGCAGAGTATTATATTCATTGCCAAATTATGTAGATGAGAACTTTCTGTTTATAGACCATATTAATCAGATTCTTCTCTCAGAATCTGTCAGGAAGTGGGCACTGCCAGATATGGTTGTTCAGCTATAACTTCTCTTTTTTTTCTTATGGTTCTCTACAAGTACATTTAGTCTTGCTACTTCATCTGGCAGATAAATCAATTTATAATGCACTGATTGCTTCATATATGGTTATCTACAAGTACATTTAGTCCTGCTACATATATGGTTTCTACAAGTACATTTAGTCCTACAAGTACATTTAGTCCTGCTACTTCATCTGGCAACAAAAATTACTCTTGTAAGCTATTATTTTTTTTCTTATGGTTCTCTACAAGTACATTTAGTCCTGCTACTTCATCTGGCAGCAAAAATTACTTTCTTTTTGCTCTGATACTGAATTAGCAAATGGTTGAATGAATATTTCATTGATCTCAAGGGTATTTATACAATAATAGAGGGGGGAAATAATTATATAATTAATATATTGATTTATGGTATCAGTAAGGAAGTTACTGCTTCTATATATTGATTCTTGGTATCAATAAGTTGCAGCTGCTGTGTATTGATACATACAGCAGTACAACTATATACAACTCTAGTGTTGTTGTGTATGCTAACTCTTTGCATCTTGATCTCCTTGATGATTTATAGAACTTTGATCCTTGATGTCATCAATAATGCACTTATTAGGGTACTCTGTTAGGTCAAGAATGCAACTGGTACCACTGTTACAAAACAGTTGGATGCATATGGGCCTGATACTAGGACGATCATCCCAGAGAATGTTATGAACAAGAAGCTTATGTTGGCTTTAGTCTTGAACTTTATGATTTATCTAGAAGATCAATCACCCATAAATCTGTGAGAGATTTAATGTAGAGCTACATTATTGCACTTTAGAATTTTGAAGCATCCAAATGGATGGTTCGTTGGAATAGGTCCTCTGTAAATTTCAATTGAAACATCAAAAAGCATATGTTGGCTTTAGTCTTGAACTTATTTTTTGTCAATATAACATGGTGAGCAGTTACAAGGAGCCGTCTAGGTGTCCAAAAGTTGAGAGACGATGTTTCTCCGTCTAATACAAATACATGCAATGTATCTTCTCTAGGTGACCCCTAGGCGAGAAAGACACCAAATATGAGATTAAGTGAATGGGTAATTAGGGCAGCCTAGGCGCACGCCTAGGTGTATTGGGTGTTTTATGTAACTTTTTTGGACTTATGTTTTATTTTATTTTTTGTTTTATGGACTTGTTTGTGTAATGCCATGCTAACTTAGAAATTACTATTACATAATCTATATTCAACTTCCAAGAATTTCTCAAACAACTAACCGAATCCGAATTGAAGGGCAACTCTAGGGGGGATTTTCATTAGAATAAGATGACATTCTAAGCTCCTATTATTTGCATATCTAATATTTACTTTGCACCTGGAATTTTCTTTCACACATAAATCTACACATAGTTTCCTTATGACAAATATGAATATTGGCCTGATCCCTTAACCTTCAGATGTGAGGTGAAACAGTTTAATAGCATTTAGAATAAGTCCAAACAAATAGAATTATTAGTAGTATACTATACAAATAGTGATGAAGAAATGAAGTGGATTGATGTAATCTCCTATCCTGATACTATCCAGAGAGAAAATATTTAAATAGGCTGCATAAAGCAGAAATTCCATCTTATAGCCTAATTAACCATATTTGAAACTGTTGAAACATCTGATATAATAAGGAGGGTCATATTATACAAGCTGGCAGATATGAAAAGCTTTTGCAAGCAGGAACTAATCATTTATTTTTGAGAGAGGTAGTATTGGTACTCTTCATGGCTTTATTTGCCTTGTTCCTCTCGAGATGTAGAGTTCATAATTTGGTCTAATCATTTATTTTTGTTGCACATTTTCCAGCCTCCACAATCATTTCACGCGGAAATAGAAGAGTACATAAGAGAGCCCTACGAGTGGTTTCTGTTCCTAGATGGTTTGTGAAGCTGCGGACTTCGGTTTCGGGTATCTTGTGTTTGTGAAACTACGGGCTTCGGTTTCAGGTATCCTATGTTTGTGAAGCTGCGGGCTTCGGTTAATGGTATTTTGTTGTATTTTGGCACTTTAGTCTTTGGTGATGGGGTTGGTATCATGTATCGAATGCGGTTCTATGAACTAGTTTCTTTTTTTGATGTACTCGTTGAATATTGTATGAACACATCTATTTTTTTAATGTGAAATGTGTTATAATTTGTTTGATATTTGTGAGAGTTTCTGAATTTATATTATGCGTTTCTGTAATTTATATTATGCATTTATCTGGTGGCGTAAATAGGAACCAACGGAAACCGGCAACGTAAATGAGAATTGATAAACATGGTCTCTTGACGGCTAAAAAATATCAACAAAAATAACCTATATTGACGGTCATTAACCGTCAGCTAGACCATAGTCAGGAAAAGTATGCACCTATATTGACGGTCAAAAAATTGGGTTTAGTTGACGGCTAAAATCCATCAACTAAAGTCACTTAGTTGACGGCTAAAAACCGTCAACTAAAGTCACTCCGGCAACCGTCAGCCAAAGTGGGGACTTTTGCTGACACTGGCCTAGCTGACGAAAGGGAAACCGTCAACTAAACATGTCACGACCTGCACCCGGTTTAGGGGACACTAGTACGTGGGTACGTCCAGCCTACGCCGCAGTGTCAGCGGTAGAACGCTATATAGGTCATCTATAACAACTAACAGCAGCAATACAGAATATAAACATGTTATCTCCGCACGGAGGAATATATATAATATTTGAAATATAACTCAATCACATGATTATAAAGGAAGATAGGCACGATGATATGATAGAAGATAAAGATGAAATAGATAGAGTCTGAAGTAGTAACAGAGCCACAAATATACAGGTTTAGAAATTAAGACATAGTACAATCCCAAAATAATAATACAGACCTAAAGTATCAATATGGATACAAATCCAGCAAAACCTATCTAAACTAAGTCACTAGTGGAGGTGCGTCCTCTAAGAGCACCGGCTCCACAGCAAGTCCTGATCAATGTCACCGTCTATCCCAAACCTATAGTAGGTTGTGCAACAGCCTCTAAGTCCTCTGAAAAATAGTTATCCAGCCAGGATTTGAGCGAAGTACATATGCCAACAGCAGTTCCATTGAATTAACAAATACTATAAGAAACAGTTATACTGGAATACAAGATAGAATATCAAAACTGGAAATAAGTAGTACGAGATAATCTGGTAATCATGTCATGGTGTGAGAAATATACAGTAAAACTGGAATGTAAATTAATACAGGTAAAACCTGAGTACAATATAAGTATAAACTGTGCCTTGAGATATTAGAGATTATGTGATCGGCTTGGGTTCAGATCAGGCTGTTCCATTTGACCGGCTATGCACAAGTATGAGTATAGGGGATCAGGCCGGCCACAAATGGAAATCTATGCACAAGTAGTATAAGGTCAGGCTCCACCCTTCGTGTGGCGAGGGTGAGCTATGCACAAGTAGGGTATTGATCACAAAAAACCCTAATAAATCCCAAATTTTCCGAATAGTATAATGGATCTAACCATGTCACATTATGACACGGGATTCAAGAAGCAGGGGGCAGCCTACTCCCAAATCAGTATCTATACAAGTACAAGAAATTATATGAAACAAGTACCAGTATACCAAGTTAACCGGGAATAACATCTCAAGATGGGATCTAACATATACTAGTCCGTGTATTCTCGTGTCGAGAATCAAGTAAAACACTACAACTGAACAGATATAGCAAATATCAAAGCAATAAAAACTATCAGAGAATGTACTCGCATGCGCTTTTGAGTGGAAAGTAATAATCAAGTCTGTATCGGTGTCCAAGGCCTATATTATGAATGCACATCATCAAACTATACAAGCTAGTCTATAAAATCATTCTATCTAACCTATATAACACTAATGTAAAGTTAATAAGCGTAGAGAGTACATCTTCCTACAATTTTTAATTTATATTTTATCCAAAGAAAAGTTTTTAAAAGTTTACTTTATCCTGAATTTAGGCTAGTAAACGAGTGGTCATAAATAACGATGAATGGTTCAAACTTAAGGAATCAAAAAAATAAAATTTTGTCTAATAGTATAAGAAAATACCAAACCAATCCAACGATTGGCTTTTCCAGAATCGAAGCACAAAATTGCAAGAAAAACTAATTTCAGACTTAAAATAATTTGAGTGTCAGTTTTGGAAACAACATTTGAGTAAACAAACAATGTTATTGGTGGCTCTAATTTCAGGATCTAATATAGAGTTAACTAGAGTTTACTACGGAAAAACTACACAGAAATCCAACGGTTTGATATTCAGAAAATTGAGCTCAAAGTGACATCCAAAAGCAGTTTAAGACATAAATGCTAAAATGTTGTTCATGGAACTCATTTTGCCCTCAATTTACATAACCCACAACAAGTAATCAAAACATGAAACCTGTATGAAAATGATTCAAAACTTAACCAAGAATACATACATAGAACTTAGATATAAGAATATGGTATACACAAAAAATAACGCATGTCCAAAGTTGGTAAAAATAATTCCAGACTTTCAAATATTTCAGTGTGCAGAAAAACTGCTCATGATGCTTACTTTGGTCTTATTTTACACTAGTAAAACTAATTTTTTTGGACATGACTTAAATACATGATTGATAGAAAAAATAACATACTTTACATTCCAACAAGTGGCTCAGAAAAATAATTTTTACACAGAAAGTTATGCATATTTAAAGTTGGAAGAAAATCACAGTTTCTGCATTCAGAGTTTACGAAACCAAGTTTGAGCCTAATTTGTACTAATCAAACGAAACATTTATGGATAACTCCAACATAAATTTGTAGAGAAAATATTCAGAATTGCATACAAACTTCTAGAATCGTAAAATAACGTCTACACAAAAAGTTACACTACCACAAAGTAGACAAAAAATATAATTTTTAGGAAAATAATTTTGGGGTAATGTTTTATCATGAATCCAAACCTTAGATATTATTATTTATGGTTTCTACCTGGGGTATGTTGTATCTAGTTATTACCTATATCATATAAAAAAATATGACAAAAAATAAAGGTACTTACCTATGTACGGAACGTGGACCACTTGTGTGTTGCAAAATTCAGTCCAAGTACCTCATCGGAAAATGTCTGTACGGTGGGAAATATGGACAGAATATATAGACTATTATATATCAAAGTGACAAAAACGAACAGAGCTTCGCAATGGAAAAAGTTTCGTAAAGTTTTACTAAATGGTTTGGTGTGCACACTCAATTCTTTGCATAGAATTTGTGGACATCAATCTATTTTGGATACATCGTCGTGCGACAGAGGTTTGATGGGTCAAAACTCCATGAAAATTATGTAAAAATATGATAATGAAAGCTAAGAGATAGAGGAAGATTTTTCGTAAAGGGCTCGAGGCTCGTAACTATTATTTTCGTGGTACAAAACGTTATTGAAGTCACCTATCCCGCTGAACCTATGGCTAAATGTTGCTAAATTAATTGCTTTGTGTGGGCTGTTTGAGGGTGAAAATTGAATGAAATGGATGGAAAAGAGTGTATATGGTTGCTACCAAGGGTTAGGGGAAGGTTTGGCCTTAATTTTAGGTGTGTGGGAAGAGTAGGGAGGTGGTTTTGACAACCAAAAATGGTGGTCACAACATAATTCTGAAAATACAAGTAGCCTAAGGTTGTGGGCTGCCACACACTCATGTGTGCATGGTTTGGGTCTAAATATGACTTTGTTTGACCCTAATATGAGTCATGAAGAGTTGGGTCAAGTTTGGTTCCGATTGGATTTCATTTGATGGATTTAAACTAGTCTAAACTAGTGACTAGTTATTTAATTGTTGGCGAAATATATGCCTTTTAGTACATCTAAACCATACTAACACACGTGTGACACATTATTCCATAATTGTATAATCACCAATAATTTGTATAGTAACTATATTTATACTCACATATATATACATCTAAACCATACTAACACACGTGTGACACATTATGCCCGAAAAAAGTTGTCAAATTATTTACCAAGGGTTCTTCGGAAGAACCGAGGTGTTCTCCTAACGAAGCGGAATCAGGATTTTGTGTATTAGATGTAAGTCCCCTGGATTTTAGGGTTTGTTTTAAAAATTTTAAATAAATTATTTTCAATAAATATTTTAATATAATTAGTTCTGATCATTAAATATATTTTTTCTGTGACTTTGATTTTTGGAGTGCTAGGGATGTCAATCTCTCGAAACGTTCTTCATGAGTTTTGATCTAGACAAGTTTAACTTTATTTTGATATATCATGTCCCACTCAAATTTATTCCCTTGTACTCTATTTATATCGCACAATTTTCAATTTAGACCATTCGATCATCAACCGAAAAATCTGACCTAACTTCCAATTAAATTTTGGGGCTCAACATCGGTCCAACCTAATCAACCCAATATATGATTTTAACCTATTTTGAGTCTACTACACACATACCTCTTGTGTGTCATCCAGTTGAGCTCCCGCATGATTTTATTTCATCAATGATTATAAATGATTTAATTTGTAGTCATGAACACACCAAGCCCAAACCTTACCCAATCTAACCCAAATGAACCCAATCCAAGCCACATAGCTCTCTCATGACACACCCCAAACACACAACACCATTTATTCCCTACAAAATACCAAACACCAATCAAGGCATCTCCTAAAACCTAATGACAAAACCCATTGTGCATAAAGACTAATGAGGATTACCTCATGACACACTCCACCCTCTCACATTTAATGCTAACCATTTTTGGCCAAGCCAAATGGTGGCTCCATGAAACCACCCCATCACGTGTCCATCATCCCATGACCAACCACTCTCCTCCACATCACCTCTTCATTAAATGTTCCCTTCCCCCACACTCAACCTATTCTCTCACTTTTTCTATACAAACACCCACATACTCACCATGCTCACCCGACCAAACACCCCAACCCTAACAGCACAAACTCCCCTCTCTTCTCCATCACCTACCTTTCCCTATCTCCTCCTCTTAACCCTAGAGAAAACGAACCCTAACTTCTCCTCCTCTTTTCCTTCTTACTCCCCACACTCTACCCCTTCCCACACTCTTCTCCTTCATCATCATCATCATATTCTTCTTCTTCTTCTTCTCATTGTTCTGTTGCTGCTACTGTATGCAGCTTGGGCTGCTCTACATGCAGCTTGGGCTGCTGCTACTTGAACTGCAGGACGTACGGAGCCTCCGCTTGCTGCCCCGGCTGGAAGCCACCGTCGCGTGCCACCCTTTGCGTCGCCCAGGACGACCCCACCCTGACAGCAGCTCCTCCGCTATGCTTTACCTCGACAATAACACGGGCGCCCCTAACGGTCGTCCGCTACACCGATGACCACCGCGCCACCATGCGCGCCGCCTGGCGATCTTAAACGCACCCTGCACGGCTTCCTCGCGTGCCACTACGGCAGTGTCGTACCACCGCGCATATAGCCGCCGCTGTGTGTGTGACCTCCATGCTTGTGCATCATCCCTTGGCTACTGGCGAACCCCCGTGCACCATCCAGCACCGCCCCGATAGTAGCCTGCACGACAGGAATTCAATTTCGACATTTACCTCGAAATCCCACCGTGACGTATATTTTCAAGGTCAGAATTCGTGTCTCAAGACAATGACTTCGTACATATTTTTTGGGGGATTCGACCGATGGATCATCAAACTGCTCATTCTATCACAATCTCGGTATATAGCTATACCAATACCTAAATTTTCAGCCATTAATTTTATCGTTTTCTACGTCAAAATCGGCCACTAAGTTGGACGAATAATTGTGTTTATTTGGACAGTTTTGTGGAGCCAATTTCGTAGATTTTTTTTCTCTGTCATCGCGACTTCGTTTGATGTGCCAATAATTTTTGTGCATAGCAGGTATAACCACCTTCGTGCCTTAAAAATTTCAACTTCATATAATGCTGTTTGGTTGGTTAAAATCGACGCCAAATTTGACCTTTCGAAATCGTAATTTCCAACTTGTAAAATTCTAATTTTGGACCCGGGACTTCAGATTCTAATTCTGACACCATCAATGGACTCGTGGCATCGTTCTGCCTAGAATTCATATATAATTTGCTAAATTTCGAGTAACATGGCCCCGACACACAATTCGATGTAAATCAAATTTCAACATCTAGGTCAACGGGTCATTTTGAGATCGGCTCATCAAAATCCAATTTTGGATATACCGTTGGGTTCATATCGTCATTCTTAACTCGTTGACAAATACTTTGCTAGATTTAGTGGACTTTGGCTACAGCACACATTTCCGTTTAAACCGAATTCCAACGTCCGAGTCAACGGATCATTTTGGGATCGGCTCATCAGAATCCAATTCTGGATATACCGTTGGTTCGTATCTTCATTCTGGACTCGTTGACATATAGTTTACTAGATTTAGTGGACCTTTGCCCCGATACGTATTTCAGTGCAAGCGGATCCCACAGTCTGAGTCAATAGGTCATTTTGAGATCGGCTCATCGAAATTCAATTCTGGATATACCGTTGGATTTGTATCGTCATTCTGGACTCCTGAACATATAGTTTGCTAGATTTTGATGACTTTGACCCTGACACAAATTTTGGTGCAAGTGGGTCAAACGGTGGATCGTATTTTGGCCAAATTTTTTCATTTTGTCCCTGTATCCAGAATAGGAGTTATGGATAATATATCTTAGCTATTTTTCTTATTTCTGGAACGTTGGTGATGTTTATTTCAGCATCCGAAGACGTTCATGGAGACTCCTATGTTGCTGCCTCTCTTGGACTTGATTATTCGCTTACAGGACATCATTGGATCACTGCTTAACCCCAGACAAGATACCTTGTAATACTTGTTCTGTTTACATCATTCATATCTATTCTTATGTTGTTAGTTAGTGATACTGGTAATGTGCATCCAAGGATGACTTGGGTGCTATCGATAGTGGTATCAATATTATGCGTGCATACGTGTGACTTAGAGTTAGTAGACGTACCCGGAAGGGTGAAGTTATCCCGAATAACTTCTATGAGCTCTACACCAAAACACTCATTTCCTAACGACTATAAATGTTAGGAAAAAAAAATTAACGCTTTTTTACCGTTGTTAGTAGGACGTGGGAATTTTTTCTAACGGTAAAAAATCGTTAGAATTTTTTTCATAACGGTAAAAAACCGTTGGTACATGAAATTTTCTAACGGTAAAAAACCGTTGATAAATATAATTTCCTTACAGTAAAAAACTGTTGGTAATCATAAATCCCTACACTTATAACCATCGACAAATGTTCAATTCTAACGCTTATAACCATTGACCCTTAAGATTACCAACAATTTTTACCCGTTAGAAATAGATTAAAAAATAATAATAAATGATGGCTATTTTGAGCCTTAGCATTCCTATTCCACTTAAAAGATATATACAAATCAAATTCATATATAACAAATAACTGTAATACTAGAAAATTAACAAGTTTCATTTCCAACTTAAATATCAATCAACCATTCATATTTAAATCCAAAAAGTGCATCAAAAATGTCTATATATGTTTCCAAGTTCAATATTAATTATCCACATTTAAAGAAAAAAGTGATCTGGTCATGCAAAACAAGCCAATTCCAAAATACATGGGGCTTTAGGTATTCAAAAACCACCCGATTACAAAACAACCAAAACAAAGAGGCAATAGGAGTGATGCAATCATAACAATTCTAGAGATTCTAGGCTTCTCCTGGTTCAGTGAATTCTCCAATACAATGTATGAAGCATTTGCCTGACTTGTGTTAGATTCAAATCCTCAAGTAGTGTTGGTACAGGTAGCCTCAATCTCTGTCGTATCATCTACATGAGAAACATGCAAGCATGATTAGATAGAAATACTTAGTATACCATAAGGGTTCATGGAAATTGGGAACCTAAATCAGCTCATTACCATGACAAGAGAAATCAACATCAAGAAAAGAGGCCCGTTTGACACTAGCGAAGTCGCCGACATTAGAAAAAAGAATATTCTTTAGCCTGCATTCAAATTATTAGTATCAGCAACAAACTATACAGTGTTTCCTTCAGATTACTCTACAGAATCTTGGAATAGAATTGGATCGTTCTCTAGGCTTTGGACAATTATCAACATTGGATCAATTAGAATTTATATCGAATACATGCTTATTTCCTATAGAATCAAAAATAAATAAGTGAACATAATCCAACATACAGTGAACATAATTCAAAAGTAGGGAGGAACAAGGATGGGTTACATAGAAGACCTCAAAGGCCTGAGATACCAAAAAAGCTACACACACATATGCTAGTAAGTCTAAGAAATGCTGGCATGAGTTGATGCCACATTATAATGATAACTAGACCTTATACCACTGAAACTGATGTCTTCACCAAACTAACATTTAGCTAATGTTTATGACAAGTTCGCTATACACAACATATAGAGAGAAATAGAGACCACTACTTGACAAGTTCGCTACCAATAAAATCAGTAACTAACAAGAAGAAAATAATGAATCAGATCCAAAGACAACCATACTACCGAACAACTTACTTAGCTCTTATAATCATATGTTGTGGAATTGGTCCCAAAAACCTCTCCTTCATTACCAAGTGCTCTAAGTTCTCATGAGTTAGAAATAGTGCTCCCCCTAGGAAAAAAAATTCAAAAGTGTTCAAAATTCTGTGGTGAAGCACAAAAATACAAAGTTTTTCATAAAATATTTAGACTCACGTAGCAAAGCTCAACAAGAATGCAACCAATGCTCCACAAGTCAGAATGCAACAAAAGCTCCACAAGTCACAAGGATGTAATTCCAACCAACACCTGCCATGGGTCATTTGCACATTGACAATATATAAAATTAACACTTCATAGAAATGAATCATTCCATAATATAACAATCCCTTATAAAGACATATCAGCTAAAAAATACTGAGTACATGCAGTAACCTTTCTAAACAATTGAAGCATCATTAAAAGTCAATATTTATTTAGAAAAGCCACAAAATATTACACCGCAATGATACAAACATTATCAAAGTACATGTTGTAGCATGAATCCATGTCTAGCAGGGGCATCCTTGTAGGCTTAAGGACAAGAATATGTATACGGTTTTTAATAATCACTAAGATTTAAGTTGCAAAACTACCAATCACATAATGCAATAGAGTTAACGAAACAGGTTCATCACCAGAAAAGGTAGCATAACATAGGAATGACAATGGCCATAAACAATACAAATTGGAAGAAAGTTTACCGAATACCTTGCGACTTGGAAATTTTACATATTCATGAGACACGAGAAAAATGTTTTTTGGCTTGAGATCAGTGTGAATAAAGCATAAAGCATGCATATCTACGGTAAAGAAATAAAGGAAAAAATTGTCACAACTTCAATTTCATAATGGAAAAATCCCGTCATCGGTATCAGTAAGATTGGTTAGGAAAGATAAAAAGGAGAAAATAAAAAGAAACCAACGATAAACACACATACCACAGATTCCAACAGCTGGCGTCAAAATTCTCAGATAAGAATAAGATCAAGTAGCAATTGGTTTTATCTATTTCTCTTTAAAAAATCATACAAGAGTGATGTATCTTTGTTCCGAGAAGCTTCACAAAATGGAGTAATTCCTATGGAAGTACACAAAAGTATTACTTAGATGCCATTTTGATACATACATTCAATAAAAAGCAAAATTTTAGTAGTAGAACAAGGTTATTCTACTACCACTAACTATGGCTACTAAAGAAGCATGACATTATATGACTCAGTTACCATAAAGCTTAGTAAGTAGAAGTTATGATAAGTATAGTTTACAATCATGAATAACTGCAGTACATTCTATGTGGGAATATTATAAAAAAATCATCATATTTTTCCAACTGCAACAGAGTACCACTTGGCAATATGTCCATGAGGATATGCTTAAAGAATGGTAGCTCAACATATTTAAACAAGCACAATCAAGCACAGCTTGAGTTTCTTGAATTTATGAAGTGGAGATTGAACATGATCTACATATGTCTGTGCCGGTCATGACACCTTAGAAGAACTTACGTATAAAAGAACCTTCAAAAACAAAATTCTAGATTAACGTATATTCGCCCTTGGTAAAAAGTTTCTACCTAGCTACTTAATAACATCATGACCGTTACAATAAGGAAATGCATCTATATGATATATAAATATACCGTTGAGGAGGATCCCAGTGTATCTGCCAAGTTGATAGAAGATTGAGAACCACTCTTACAACAACATAATTAGAAATAGAAAAAATTAATGCCGCAATCCTTAACATGACAGGTGTGCACTAGTTAGTACAGGTAGACCTCCAATATGTACATTTGAACAAAATACATATCCAAGTATGCAAATATAACAATCAAAGAATTCATCAAATGAAATAGAATGTCAAATTATATAAAACATCGGAATAAAATGTGAAAGTTTGTTCCTTGTAAAATATTAGACTTGGTAGTGCAATTAAACCAAAAAAAAAATTCCGAACTAACGCTAGTTTGCTTCCCCAGTCTAGTATTAAGCACCACAATACGAGATAGTAGTTCTTCCGAAGGAAGCATGACATTCTTATGCTATCCATTACATTTCAAGTGAATACAACATGACATATAAACAACAAAGGTTTCCCTATTCAGACCTACCTAGTACACTTCCATTTACCAAAAGAATTAGCATGTCTACCATTTCACGTGCAGACATTATATCCACATAGACAGGAGAAGCAAATCATACTCCAATAATTAACATAATCATGTATTGTTAATTGTTACATTTCCAAAGAACTCATATACCGAAATCATTAAGTGCATTCCCTCCACCCGATCTGTCTCAACTATTACATAGCTCAATGGAGAACTTGAACTAAATCACTAGTCATTAAGAAAATTTTACTGAAATTCTATGAGTAAACAAAGAAAAGGAAAACTACAAAGTATTCAGGACACTTGTTCTTTTTCTTGATCAACTATATTAATCAAATAATCTTCACCAGAAATTGAACATCTAGTGGAATAATACTACAAACCGCTGATACTTGTTCTTCTTCTCGATTCTCAACTCCTTTTATGCAATAATACTACAAACCTCTGATACTACACATTTTCTATCCTTTTCCCTATTTGGTTGATCAAAAGAATAGGGCTGACTTGGGACCTCAATATTTATTCAGGCCAGATCTCGTTTCTTGCTAGTAAAGCATGTCCGAAAAGTACTCTTAATTCTTATGCTTACTAAAATTTCTAAATTCCTTAAGCTTTTCGAATAGAGTTGGATTTTTTTTACCCCTAAAATCTTATTTGCCCTAAAATTGTGAGGAGCGGAGAGGAGGAGAGAACGAAGGAGGGGAAGAGAGAGATTACCTATCACTTTAACGAATAGGAGGCAGTCGTGTTCGCTAGACTCCGCCTGTGTAGAGGAAAGGAGCCAAGGAGGAGAGGAACCTCTATTAGAGCATCTCCAACCCTATTGTCTTATTTTGTGTTGTGATTCCTATGTGGCATGAGGCACAAGATAATGTCTTTCCTTTGTGGCAAGATGATATTTCCACAATACAATGAGAAAAAAAATTTCTCCAATGCAAAAGTGTTGAGAAGACAATAAAAAATATTTTTTTTCCAACTTCAAAGACAACTCCTCCACTTCTTCATTTTTGTATAAATATTTCTATTCATAATTGATGATATAGAGACAAAGTCATTGTGAAGTGCATTGTCTAGATCTAGACAACCAACTTCACATTGTTCTTGCCATGTCATTGCCTTGTCAACTCTACTCTTTATTTCACATTTGCATTGGAGATGTATTTTTGAAATGAAAGATTGTCATTCCTATGTGGCAACCATTTTTTTCAAACTCACAATAGGGTTGGAGATGCTCTTAAGGCTCGGGAGGAAAGAAGGATGGGAAATGAGGGATTGGAAAGGTGTAACCCTCAATAACACTTAGTCTCTCACGTGAAACTCACATGCTTGGTAGATTTTTATCTTATTAACTTTCCTAACGGTTTTAACTACTAACAGTTTTTTACGTTTCTAACGGTTTTGTACCGTTGGTAATTAGTAACGGTAAAAAACCGTTAGTAAACTCAAAAATGGTGTGTTAAAAAATCTCTCTTTTGGTGTAGTGAGCTTGTCACGAGACATTACACGGCACTGTGAGTGAGGATTCATTGTGTTGGCATGAGCTTACGCATTTGACTGATCATCGGTAAGATCAGTTCGTGTATCGATACATATAGAGTTAGTTGGTGTCTAGGTTAGAGACTCGCATTGAGATATGGATTGTCTTAGTCGTGGATACGAATTGTACATTTTTTGGATGGGAATATGGGACAAACAGTTATTTTATTTTAGCCTCAGTGTGACCCAGTTATGAACGTGGTTACCCGGTTATGGGCCGTACAAACACTCGGGATATGTCCGGCAGTGGCCACTAGTTGTGCGTTAGGTACGGTCGAGTGGTGGACTAGTACATATATGTTTACATCGGCTCGTGACCTGACGTCGGTTCATGTTTCGACACAAATTCTTTATTCACCTACCCATACGCTCCAGAGTCGTCTTTAACATGCATTCACATAGAATGGTTAGTTCGTGTACCTATGTCGAACCGTATCATGGGACAGTATCTTATCATGGGCTGGTATGCCATTCATTGATCATGATTGGTCAGAGATATGGTTTACTGATTGATGATTGGATATTGAACCATATTATGATTCGGGTTGTTCATTTTTATTTAGTTCATATTATGGCATATATTTCTGTATATTGCTGCGTCCCGCTGAAGACCTGGTGATCTCTCTAAGTATTCACAGAGCAGTTAGTACAGAGTAGCTGGGCAGTTGCTGTGTGATGCATCGAGGTTTTAGTTATATATATATATATATATATATATATATATATATATATATATATATATATATATATATATATATATATATATATATATATATATATGAGGAGGGATCAACATCCCCTCACTTTTGCATCCCCCAAGCATACCCATGATAATACCCATTGGATCTTGTTTTAAGTCATCTAATCTTAACCGTTGATTTTTCAATGGTTAAGATTAGATGACTTAAACAAGATCCAACGGATGTGAAAGAGGGGATGCAAAAGTGAGAGGATGTTGATCCCTCATTGGGGATGCATGGGGATGCAAAAATTGTAGGGATGACTATCATTCCTCATATATATATATATATATATATATATATATATATATATATATATATGTGTGTGTGTGTATATATATATATGTGTATATATATATGTGTATATATATATATATATATATATATATATATATATATATATATATATATATATATATATATATATATATATATATATATATATATAATATATGTTCTCTGGTATTTTTATTTAGTCTTCCTTTTATACATTTCATCTTTATTTGATTCATGCTGCTATGTAGCATATTATTTGCAAGCTTATTCCTTTCTCGGGCTTGCCCAAACATGTATATTACTAGGTGGTCAATTTAATATATTATGTTCGTTTTTGATATTCGCTTCATTATTGTGGATTGAGATATAGATGATCAGTTACTTTTAGTACCCTTGACAGCGTAGTACGTCTAGGGATAAGTCCTTAAATTGGAAACTTATCTTAAATCGTATTAGCTGGCATGCTCGCGCCTCAAAGTTCCTGTATATTTTGGAACTGGGACGTGACATTAGATGACCCAATTTATTTGAGATGTATTTTTTCTATATTTTTTTCTACATTAAATACATATAATTCAATATTTATATGTGGACCAGATGTATGAAAAACCTAATCATCATAGTCAATCGATGACATACCAAATAACAGCTAAATTGGAAGAAAGTAGCACTAGGCTTTTGACCCACAATATTCACATACACAATCTAGGGTTTTAAAGATAGAAAAAACTAGATTTTGGAAGAATTGAGAAAAATAATAGAGAGGAGAGCAAGAGGGAGGGAAAAGAGAGAAGGAAAATTAAAAAAACAGGATTTTATACCAAAATTTGGGCTGCTCTCAACAAAATTAAATGGCAAACTTGTAAATAAATTAAAAAATGGGTTGCCCTCAAGTAAAAGTTGTAGCGCCTTTAGAATTTCTTTTTTTACGACCCACACACCTAGACGTCCTTGTGTAATGTGGACTCGAATACAACCCACACACCTACACGTTCTTACGTAAAGGGGCATCTTGAATCCAGTCGGTTCCGTCTGGTGTCCGAACTGCTCTCCACATGAGCTATAAGCACTAGACTGGATGTTTGTTTTGAATGTACATTTTTGAATGCTTGGTAGGGGACCTGCCAAACAATTATTTATTATATCTAAACCAAAATAGTGGAGACCATTAAATCAAATAGAGAAATTGTATTAATATTTAGAAGGAATTAATGTTTCTCCCACATGAAAATAGAGCAACATGTTAAATATTCAAGAAGATTTCAAAAAATATCACGGGTAAATATCACAAAGAAATTTTCAATCTTAGAATTATCTCAAATTTCTCATGATATACAAATTAAGCATGACTAAACGGTATGCTATTATTTTGAGAAAACTCATTGAATAGTATGTATCAAAATAAGAATATCAATGAAATGAGTAAGAAAAACTCACAAAATAAGAATCATGTTCATAATTATCTAATTACGTAAGAATCAAATAATTTACTACTTTACATGGACTAGTGGATATCTTCCAGAGTCTTGAAATCAAAGCCATATATTTTAATTTATTTAGTTACTCAAAGCCATGCATTTTAATTTATTTAGTTACTCACAAGCCTCTCATGTTATGTTTATCAAGGGGCAAAAGACAAAAATTAGAAGGGGGAGCGGCGGCAAAGTAAAATACATGTAAACAATATTGCACTAACATGAATAAAAGAGGACATAATACATACTTGTGATACTGACATAAAACATAATTTGGTGAATAATGCTATTTGTTCCACCAAATTATCCCTTCAAACTATCTCTCCTTACGTGGCAGCTGATGTGGCTGTTGATGTGGCAGCTGATATGACAAATTTTAAAATTAAAATTAAAATTAAAATTAACATTAAAAATAAAATTAATATTAATATTAACATTAATATTAATATTTACATGAAGAAATAGGATAATCAATTTTTTGGATCAAAATTTGCCACGTCATCTGCCATATCAGATGATACATAATATTATTTAACAAGCCACGTCAGCTGCCACATAAGAAGGGATGGTTTGAAGGGATAAATTAGAGGTACGAATAGCATTACTCTTTTGTGTATTCAAGTGTTTTTTATAGTGAGTGTGTCCAATATATATCTAACACAATATAACCCAAAGAAATTTGGAATTAATATGTATATATATATATATATATATATATATATATATATATATATATATATATATATATATATATATATATATATATATATATATATATATATATATATATATATATACTTTTACAAAAAATATATAAATATTTTTACATTTACACAACATATAAAAGAAGAAAATAAATAACACCATGCAATTTAATATTATTGTTAATCTAAAATAAATTAAGATATTGAAGAAAAAAATGAAATGAATATTAAAATTAGACCAATAAAAAAGAAAAATGATTTATGAAAATATACTTGGAAGGAACATTGTCATTGTCGTTATTTTTGTATTTGTCAATACCAGGGGTCGAGGTATACGTACAATTTTCAGTGAAGGAGAACAAAGCCACAAAAAGAGAAATAGATTTTTTTTAAGGAATGGCGGTTTAGATTGTTTTTGAAGTTTGAATTAGTGGGTGAATGAATAAATTTTTATTCATAAGTAATAAAAATCTAGCAAAGAATTTGTTACACCAAAAAATTAGTGGTACCCCAGTTATTTGAATTACACATTAGTATAGATAATGACTCTTTTCTATTAACCTTATACCTTCTTTCAATTTTTTTTAATTTTCTCACTCGCCTAAGATTCCTTTTATTGTTTCCTCTCGATATGTTAAAGTATTAGAGGATTCATTGGTCTTCGATCCCCTGCACCTCGTGGGGCCCGTGCGCACGTGCTCGATCAAACAGTGAGAGAAACGGGGCTCCGGCGAGGCTCTGCGGACGGAGCTCCGGATACGGACCTTATATATATATATATATATATATATATATATATATATATATATATATATATATATATATATATATATATAAAGCTTTGGACAGTTCCAAATGAGTCATCTAAGTTGTATGTATATAATTGCACAATTAAAACAATAAAAATAAAAAATACTAATTAATTTCTAGATTTTATTAGCCGTGTATGAATTCTATTATTTTCTAACTAAAAATATATCCAAAATTCTAAAAACAAATTTATAGAAAATCCTAATTAAAATATATTCAACTCATATTTAAATTTTCTTAATACATTTAAATAAACAAATATCCAAATTCTTAAAAAATATCTTTATCAAATCATATTCAAATCATATTTAAACTATTTTAATATAATTTAAAATTTTAACTAATTTTTCAACAATATCACAATATTCTTTTGTACCAATCATATTGCTCATAATTCCAAAGTACGTAGGACCAATACATGACTATATCAGCTAGTATGCATATGAAGCCTACTCCAACATATGGAACTATGTATACAGTTAAGTTGTATATGAACTCTAGCTCATAAGGTATATCAATATGTCACATCGCTATAATAACAACCTTATCCACATAATAAAGATAATAACTAAGCAAGAAACAACAATGGTATATAAACTACAGGAATAATAATCCAGTAGTAATGATAGTCGAGTTGAAACAAATCCACTACCAAATGATTATTATAAAATTAAAACAGAAAATTCCTACACAGTATGAAATAAAATAAAATAGCATGAGAAAATAGATAATCCAACTGAAAGGAAATCAAAGGAATTTCTGAGGCAAGACCTCATCGTCTGCTAAGTCAAAATATAGTCCAGGTCTGCACACATGTGGATACTCTTGATCGTGCCAGCCTGAAAGTAAACCAGGTCATAAGAGTGACGCAACAAGATACAAACAATAGGTTTATATATTGAAATATAAAAAAACATGTAAATGGTGTTTCTAACCATCTAAGTGCATAATTTGAGGACAACTTTTGCACACATGAACAAGGGTAGACTGACATAAAAAATCTACGTAGGTCGAGGCCAGTGGTATACATATATATTCAGCGAGTAATTTTTAAACTTGCAGAAGATTCAATGAATGGCATAGACTATTTGTAAAATAAGGGTCATCACCCTCATAGTTCCTCCGGATACTATAGTTCACTGATTTGGTAGCCCATATGCTTAGTGACTATCCTCTCCGATCCCCAATAAACTAACCAAGTCGTATACAAAATATGTTCAGTTTGTAACTTCTTGAGTATATATACACTAATCATACAGTGTCGTTCTAACTATCATCACGTAACGTATCGAAAGTCAGTCAAGTACGATAGTTCGTACCCCTATCATAAATCTCATATATCGTGTCATGTGATTGTTGTCACGCCCCGACCCGGAATCACCCGAATCATCGTCCTCGCAGGGGGCGTGATGCCGCACGAGCCTGGAGTTGCGCTCGTGCAAGGCAAGATGATAAGTTCTCAAATGGTTATCTTTGATTTGATATTAACAATAAAAGAAAAACAGAGTATACGAAACAATTCTCTTTATTGATATTCGAACTGAGATTACAAAGGCTTTCAATAGCCCAACTAAATTTGCCAGGTTGGCTACAATACTCAAGTTCTCTCTTGCCCACAAATGATTTTACCATTCCATACAACATGCCTTCTATATCTCGGCCGTATCAATCCTGTTGCAAGTTCGAGCGTCAATGCGATCGCACGCTTCAATACGCTTCGGCATTCCAAGCCTCAACGCATTCAAGCGAAGTTTTGCCGCGAGCAATCCATTTCCTACATCCTGTATGAAAGCTGGTAGGGGATCAGTACGTTCGTCCTCGCATGTACTGACGAAAAGACCAACTTTCTAAATCGACATTTTAGCATTTATGTTCAATCATGCAACTTAGCTTATGATCTTTCTATATTCTCCTTAGGGTCGATTTCATGGCATATTCGAAAGCGTAAAGCATGTTATCATGGCAAGCATGTTATTCGAATTGAATAGGCAACCAGGTAAACAATCTTGTATTTGTTTCGTGGCGCGACTTCTTACCAAGTTGACGCACTCGCCCTTGCACTGACGCAAGGTGAATACGCCCCATTCCTTCCCTGTCATGTTATAAGTGCTCTATAAGCAGGATCTATGTGTACAGGACACATACGTGCCTATACTTTCAACCCATCGTTCTTTAACTATATGATGGTCGTTGGCGTATTTGTGCCAAAATGAACCGAAACATAGTCACTACTAAAATACAGGACACATACGCCCCATTCCTTTCTTTCTTTTCTTTTCTTTCTTTCTTTCTTTCTTTCTTTCTTTCTTTCTTTTCTTTCTTTCTTTCTTTCTTTCTTTCTTTCTTTTCTTTCTCGAATTTGGGTAGCCCAGCATTTCACGGGTTGGTTTGCTATCCCAAACAACCGAAACATACCGCGTGCCTACCATTATTTATGGCTTTTCACATCTATAACCGGGTGCTAATTGTCTTTACAGATGAGCGCCCATCAAAGATTATATCCCTCCTAGGCCGAACGGTCCCAGTGCCCCGGTGCACCCATTCGGAGGGAACGTTCCGTGCACGGAAGATTATAACAATTTTCTCAAGTCCATTCAACCATGCAACGCCCTATTTTCAAACAACCAAACATAGTCACTACTAAAATACAAGGTTTTAGCGACGGCCATATCCGTCGGAAATTCGTCGGTAAATCATCTTACCGACGGATTTTCGACAGATACGGGCTAAAAAAAATTCGTCGAGAATATCCTTGTCGCTAAAACTAGCTCGTAGCTAGTCCGCCGCTGCACGACTATTTAGCGACGAATTTCCGTTGGCAAAATAAAACTTTTAGCGACGGCTAACCGACGGCTTCCCGTCAACTACGACAGTTTAAAATTTTAATATATTCATAAAATTAGCGACAGAAAATTTGTCGCTAAATCGTCGCTAACCGTGTATCCGAGGGTTTCTGATACGCAATATCCGTCGCTCAAAGCGTCGCCATCTTCGACGGATTAGCGACGGAAGAGCGACGGATAATATGTCGCCACCCTTCTGGAAATCTTCCATATATTCCAGAATATGAGCGACGGAACGTCCGTCGCCCTTCCGTCGCGTAATTTTTCCAGAAATAGGCCGACGGATAATCCGTCAGAAAACCGTCACTAGATGCAAAGGTTAGTCGGTAACCCGTCGGTAATCCGTCGATACCTGCAACAGTCCGTCGGCAACCCGTCGGTA
Organism: Iris pallida; assembly: GCA_029216955.1. Lineage (NCBI taxonomy): Eukaryota > Viridiplantae > Streptophyta > Magnoliopsida > Asparagales > Iridaceae > Iris > Iris pallida. The sequence continues at coordinate 58,015 of JANAVB010003080.1, forward strand.
ATCCGTCGCTAACTGAAATATTTTTAAAAAAAATTGCAGGAAAGAGACTATTCCCTGTAATATAACATATTCAGCATCCACCATACACAAATATAACATATCCGACATCCAATATATCCAACAAATATCCATATTGCCAACACAATATCTCCAAACATCCAATATATCACAACATACACAAAAAATATCCAACACAATGACCAAAAAAATATCCAACACAATATCCAACACACTATCCCAACATACATAGCAAAATATCCAAACATAAACAACCCAATACAAATACGAAGGCTCAATCTGGTTGCGTTGAGGCATGTACCATTCTATCAGCCACTTTGTAAAATATCCAAACATAAACAATCCAACACAATGCCTCAGAAAAGACCGCAAGTCAGACGATGAATCCTCACAGCCCGAGATCATAGTTGCGTTGAGGCATGTACCATTCTATCAGCCACTTTGCATACGAAGGCTCAATCTGGTTGAGGTCTTCTGTAGGGACAGGAGGGTCGATCCCGATGCTACTACTCTCTGACGGTGGCTCCTCCTTAACTTCAACCTTGGGAGCAATCTCTTCTCTGATGGTCATCGGTTCTTCCTTGACCTCGACCTTTGGTAACACCTCCTCCTTAACAGTCATCGGCTCTTGTTTGACGATGGGGACTTCCTCCGTGTCGACCTCCAAGGGTTCCTTGCCTCGGCCCCTTCTTCGGCTAGCAGCACCACCTCGGGGAGTCTTGGGAGCCATCTCTCTAACAACAGAAATTTTTATATAGGGTAAAAAAATTTACTTAAATTATAAAAAAATAAGAAGTTTATCAAAATTTTCAGCCACATATGATATCCACCTTGGGAAGTCTTGGGAGCCTTCTCCTCTCCTCCACCATGGCTCTGGACCCATCTGCTTCTCCCTACTTCCCTTCTTCTTATTTGACTCTCTCAGCCACATATAATATCCAGCTCAAGTGAAGAGTTGGGGAAGAAGAAGTGGACAGGAAGAGGAGGGGGAACCAGCACAGCCGGCGGTATGACCTGGAGGAAGTACAGAGGTTTTGCTGGAGGTGCTGGCAATTTTTCCAGGATGGTGTTGAGGAGCAAGTGTAGAGTCGACCGAAGGAATAGCTCCTTCGGCCGACTCTACACTTGCTCCTCAACACCATCCTGGGAAAATTGCCAGCACATCCAGCAAAACCTCTGTACTTCCTCCAGGTCATGCCGCCGGCTGTGCTGGTTCCCCCTCCTCTTCCTGCCCACTTCTTCTCCTCCGACTCTTCACTTGAGCTGGATATCATATGTGGCTGAGATAGTCAAATAAGAAAAAGGGAAGTAGGGAGGAGCAGATGGGTCCAGAGCATGGATGGAAGAGAACTAGAAAGCACTAAACCTTCCTGTTGTGAGAACTGTGAAGAGTGAGAAAGGAGAGGGAGGTCTTTGATTTTTGCGTTCATCATCATTAGAGGGAGCAACACTGGAAAAGTTGTAATGTTGGTAGCATGAGAGAGTAAAAATCTGTATCACAAGACTAACAGAATTACTATATAATCATATACTCACCAATAACCGGATGTAACTGGAAATCTTTCATAATTTATTCTAGCATACATTAGTATGAATCATCTATGTTATGTACATATGGTGTAGTATATGTTTTTATCGAATCTAGTATCAGAAGGATATAACAGAATCAAGATGAACTCACATAATGTAATACTAAAACATCATCTACTACTATATAAGATATTGTGATAGGTTGTCGTATCATCATTGCCGAGGGATGAGGGTCGAAGGACAGTCAACTTTATCTACGGCTACATAGTTTCTGCCTCGCCAGTCGAATGGCTGCAGGGACTATGTCCTGATCACCATGTCGTACCGTAGATTAATGTAAATGGAGCTGGAGCTGGAGCCAAAATACAGAATCCAAAATATAAATATAGAATCCAATCCCTGGGTTCGCCGAAAATACAAAAAGTTGTGAGAGTGTGTCTTAGAGTGTGGCCAAGTCAGTATTCAGAGAGGGTTTAGTTCAGAGATCATAACTGAGTAAGGAGATGGGGAATGTTTGGCTTAGGCCTTAGGCCTTGATTGTAGGCAAATACAAGTGGCTCGGGGTTGGCTTCAGGCCAGTGTAGGCAATGCAGGCTACTACATTTGTATATTGGCCACAACAGTGGCAAATTGGTCCAGACAGTAAGGAGTGCAGGGCATGTGGGGAGTGCCTTGGCACATGGCCTTGGCATTGGCTTTAGTCATTTGGCCATAGGACTGCATCAGTCAGGTAAGTCACTGTATCAGTGAAATCGGTTAGGATACATGAGTATGTATCAATGCATTGGATTTGTGTGTGTCTAAGTATAAGGTATCAATTAGTAAGGTAAGTGTTCAGAGGATGAGAGTTTAGAGTGGTTAGGGTGAGGCAATTTACCTATTAGGAGTAGGCCATCTTGGGCCAATGGCATAGGCAGATTTCAGTCAGTAAGTGATATAACTGTCAAGTGACAGTGGATATCAGTCCTAGTATCCCAAGTATCAGTTAAGAAGTGTGTGTGTGTGTTAAGAGTGTGAGCATTTTATGAGTGAGTCCCTTTGTATTTGGGTGAGCTATTCGAAAATAGAGAAATGAAGAAAGAATGGGGCTATTGTCATAAAGAGAAAGGATATTAGTTGGTGTCAGTCCTACAATCAGTGAGGACATGGGTACTGTTTTGAGTGTTCAGTTGTATGAGTGTCTTGTGTTCGTGTCTTTGGATCAGTAAAATGAGGGTGTATTATGAGTTAGTATTTTATTAGCAATTAGGATACATGAGTTAGAGAGGTCAGTAATCCAAGTATCAGAGTTAGTGATCAGTTGTATGAGAGTTGTGTTAGAGTGTCAGTTAGTATCTTTGAGTGTTGAGGAAACTTCGTTTCCTGTGACTGATCAGTGAGAGTGAAAAACGTACGAACCATAGTGAATGTATCAGTGTTTAGGTGAGTTAACTGTTCTGAGTTAGTATTAGGGACAGTGGGCTTACTGTCAAGTGTCAGTGAGTGTCCCTATATCAGTAGGTTAGAGGGGTGTCTTAGTGTGTTTAGAGGGAACCCAGTGTTCAGTTGAAAGGAGGTACTCCCTACTGAAGATAAGGTTTAGGTAAGGGCCTTTAGGCTGTTGCATTTACGCAAGGGTAACCAGGACTTGGCCAATGGCCTGTGTTCGAGTGAGAGGGCATGGTCCTTGAGCCTTGGGTGTACTGCAGGTGGCTTGGCCACCACTACAGGAATTGGGGACAGGGGATTCACCCCTGTTGAGCCACCTGGTGGCAAGTAAGTGTGGTTGACCTACAGTAGGCGACAGCCAGCCCACCCCTCCCATGCGACAGCCGGCCCACCCCCCACCCGAATCCTTACTCCTACCCCGAAACCCTAAACCCTAACTGCCCCCCGCCCTCAACAACCTTCCTTCCGCCCCCACTCCCTCCCCCCCACCCCGCCGGCCCGAGCGACAGCCGACCCACCCACCCCCCACCAACCCGAAACCCTAAACAGAGAGAGAGAGAGAGAGAGAGAGAGGGAGAGAGAGAGATAGAGCATACCTGAGAGAGCGATATCCCGTCGAAGAGAGCTTCGCCGGAAAATAGAGTACCCGCTAGCTCGCCAGAGAGAGAGAGAGAGAGAGAGAGGGGGGGGGGAAAGAGAGAGAGTTTTTTGGGGGGAATGAAAAATTCCCCCCTGTCGGTTCAATTTAAGTTAGGTTACATTATTTAGCGACAGATTACCGACGGATATATCCATCAGTAGGTAGCCGCTAAATACCAACTAGATTACCGACTGAACGTCCGTCGCTACATAGACGCTAATTTAGCGCACCATTTTTTCCAGATTTTGCCGCCATAATGTACGACATATTAGCGACGGACACGAATCCATCGCTAAAGTTTCGTCAAATTAGTGATGGATGTGCATCTGATTTTGACACAAAAAACTAAAAAAAATTCCATTGCTTTCTGACGGTAGCCAGTCACGAGGTAGTCGCGAGGCCGTCGCTATGGCCGACGGATACGATCCGTCGCTAATTCTCCGTCGCCAATTTGCTGTATTTTAGTAGTGAGTCTTGAGCCCGAGAGTCAGACTTTATCAAACAACCAAACATAGTCTTGAGTCCGAGGCTCAGACTTCATCATCTCGTATTTCTTCCATTAACTTTCTATGTTCTTACATCTCATACTTCGTTTCAATGTTCAATGGCATTATGCCTCAACTCAATGTTCGTCAACCGAATGACCCGAAGGTCCCGAACACCTTTCGAGGCATCATGTCATATCTGACAGTTCCGTCATATTCATGCCACAACTGTATTCTTTTGCAACGAAGTGATCTTTTATGATCTTGTGCACGTAGGCACATTTTGACACATTTATCATCTTTTCTTCGTGTCGTGCACCTGCTGCATGCATCAAAGCCGTATTTTCATGTTCTATGCCTTAGTGTTCAAAGTACATGGCTTGCACTCAAGGGCGCTCGCCTATTATCTTTTAATGTGCTAGCCTTTCTAACTCGTGTGCGAAGGCACGGAATGGCTCGTGCACGAAGGCACTCGCCGAATACAGTTATCTTATGTTCTTGCGGCTTGCGCACCGAGGCGCTCGCCTGTGCGATATCCAATGTTCCGTAGCGACTCGTGTATTTGATGCACGTTTCATTTCAATTGTTCTAACTAGTGTTTGACACATACTATAATTTATCTTCCGATCGGACCACGCCCGTGGCATCGACAGGTTAACTTAGCATAAAATATTACATTCTTACTTAGGCATGAAGGAGTAAAAAGAAGAGTCAATCCTCCCACCTTGAGCTGATATGCCTTGTCGTTTTGTCGAGCCGATGCTGCTCGATTTCATAACTTCGTTGCACGACCAACTCTTCTGACTTAGCCATTCGAGCACTTCGTGCTTCGTTAAATTATATGACCGATTTGATTTACCGTGCCAATACCTCAGTCCGTCGCAAGGCGATGATTGGTTTTGCAGACCCTTTTCTGAATAAGGCAAAATGCCAACCTCTAATATTTCAGCGTAAATGTATAACCTGCACACGAAATCAACTAAAATCAATACTTATTCGAATCGATCAATTGCCTTGGGTTGATTCACTTTCTTAGAATCTTCGAACCGATTCAATGCTTTACCTCGGGCCAACTTAACACTTGCATCGATATCACTAGATGCGTTCCTTGGGACAATATAATCTATCTGACTCGATGCATCTCTCGGGACAACGTAACTCTTTGTATCGATTCGCATCGATACGTAATCGGGTCAACGCAACTCTTTGAGTCAACAACTCATCATAATGCACCGTGCAGAACGGGGCATTACAAGTATCAAGGCCAAGAAGGTATGAATATATCCACAAATGTGAGGTAGTCGTCCAACAACTAGGTTAATATGCATAAAGTAACAAAAATAACGTAAATCGACAAACTCCGTCGATCGCACCCAAGTCCAGTTTGGACACATAGTTATATAAAAAAGATAAATATAAACAACATAAATCTTGAGTAAGAAATGATGAATATAAATAAAGACAATAACCATAGCAAGGTATACTTGCATAGGGTTTGGGAAGGGTCTGGACGACATTCTGGCTGCGAACTCGTTAGTTTAGGAATAACACAAAAAGATGGGATATGCACAAACGTCACTGGATGCTGAAATAGACATCACAAATACGTTCGAAATGGTTGAAATAGTCAGAAAAATATACACGTAAGTCCAATTTGGACACATGGTCAAATATTACAGTTTTGGGTCAAAACGGGATTTATAGACGGGGCCACGATGTACCAAAAAAATGTATCAATATGAAGGTGATCAAATTCAAAAAATATATGTCAAACAAGACAAAAATGATGATACGAACTCAACGGTATGTCCAAAATTGAATTCCGATTAGCCGAACACAAAAACGCTCAACGATTCGAACCGTTGGGCCTGCAGAACTGTGATCCGGCCGATTTTTATAGAATCGGACAAAACTTAGGTCGGAAGACAAGTCAGACGTTGTGAGTCCAATGATTTGAGTTTCATCGGGACATGACGAACGTACATAAATTAATTGCAAATTTTTTGAAAATCTTGATTTAGTAATTTTTAATGGATACAGACCAAATTCGTTGCGCATACGTGACCAATTTGAATTTTGTAAAAGACTACACATTGGGGCATACCGTACATGCCTTTGGGTATAATCGGTTCGTGTCAGGGTGGTCGAATTTGTCAGAGCGACCCTTGATCAGGTCATTTTTATATATTAAAACTGTTTTAGTGGGCCTACTTTGATACTGTTTTTAATCTATCATTTATAACAATTAAGTCATATAATTTATAATTAACAAAGTCGAGTTAACTGAGAGTGCATATGTGCAATCGGGAACGGACAATCAGTCATGCTCGTTCGAACTTCCCAGAAAAGCACGGGATTCTTTTTTTTTAATAAAAAATTATGGTTTTCGGATTGTTCGACTCCCTATCAAAAAAAAGATTGTTCGACTAGGAATTAAACTAGGTTATACTACCGTTTAAATTCTGGAAATTGGCAGAAATGAAGATGGTTGGATTGGGTGTGCACGTAATAAACTGGGTCGAGGCTTGGTCGATCGGGGAGCGAGTTCTCATGGCCAAAAATGGCACGGAGGTGCACTAGGTTGCCGTCACGTCTCTATTCTTCATAGAACACGGTAAAAAGCCGGTGGAGAGGTGCAGCTCGAGGCGGCCCGGGAAGAGAGAGATTTGTTTGTGCTCGGCACGGTTGTTGGTGCTCACAGTGGTTTGGGCGTCGACGTCGGGCAGGTTTTTTAATATACAAATATTAATGTCCATACAAATATATATATATATATATATATATATATATATATATATATATATATATATATATATATATATAATATATATATATATATATATATTTGTAATACTGGAAATTGCTGAGAAACCCAATTTCGGGGTTGGTTTGTATGAAAAACCCACCCGCGGGATGGCTTTTATGAAATGCCCAGAATTATATAATTCCATGTTAAATATTTCAAGATTACCTTTAGATGCTATGTATTTACAAAATTGACATTTTAATAGTACCAAAAATACTCATTCGCGCAAATTTAGTCAAATATATATATATATATATATATATATATATATATATATATATATATATATATATATATATATATATGATTTTGAATTAAAAACTCAGATTTGGATTGTGATTTATGTCTTCTTCTTCATCACGAGAGATCTGAATTCCATTGCTCTCGTCTTCAGCAGAGATCGCAAAGATCGTTCGTAGTTCACTGTGATTTTCTTCAGTCGAACTTTGATCATCGGTCACCATCAACGCTCATCATCATCATCATCATCATCATCATCTTCGTGGAGAGATTTGAAATTTTTCGGCGATTAGGTTAATTGTGGAGAAAAGATCTTCTTCTTGTCTTTTTATAGATCTTAAAACAAGGTAAGAGTTCAGATATATAGAAATTCATTCATCATCTTAGCATATCTCGAAATTTTTGCTGAATTTGAATTTGTTATAAAGATTTATAACTGAGAAACGATTGGAGAGATCTTTAATCTCGTTCTTTTGTGCGAATATGAAGGCGAATGATATTCGCCGTGCTAATATAACTGGAATGGTCATCCTCAATTTACTTGTCACAGAGAAAGAGCATTCTTCGTTATATTTAGATGGAGAATGATCATTTTTTGTTAGTTTTGGACGAAGAATGGCCAATTCCCTTGAGAATGATCATTCTCCGTGAGTTTCAGACGGAGAATGATCATTCTCATGCGTTTTAACACTGGAAATGGCATCCTCCGTGTAATTTAACATGGAGAATGACATTCTTGATTTAAATTACATAGAGAATGGCAATTATCATGTGTTTCAACACTGGAAATGCCATTCTCCGTGTAATTTATTACGGAGAATGTCATCCTCCATGTAATTTAAAACGGAGTATGGTCATTCTCATACGTTTTAACGCATGAGAATGCCATTATTCGTGTAATTTAATACGGGGAATGTCATTCTCCATTTTAAATGAAACGGAGAATGGTCGTTCTCATGCCTTAAAACACTGGAATGACTATTCTCCGTGTAATTTAACACGGAGAATGGCATTCTCAGTTAGTTTAGATGGATAATAATCATTCTCCGTTAGTTTTAGATGGAGAATGATCAGAAATGTGTTGTCCTATTTTGTGATATCTTCTGTTTTTATGTTATCAGGGGAGGAATGGATTCAAGTTGTTTAGTTAATCATTGTTTCAAGGGAGACCTAGTTTTTTGCCATGTCACATATGAAAGTACCGTGGAATTTTTAAAGTATCAAGCGTGCAATCGATGGACTTATTTGGATCCTATTTCCTTTTGTTTCAAGTTTTTGTATTCCGATGGGACTGAACTGTACGTTGACAGTGATTTTTGGCTTCGGTCATTGGTTGTGGTTTCTATGGTACCCATGATGTGAGCTTTGACCTATTTGTGGAGCAAGTATGCCCTCCATGTTCTTTATCGACATCTTTTTCTTGTCAAAGCACTCCCATGGGACCTTCGTCTTCCTCTGTTAGTTCTTTGAGTAGATGTTCTCCTACTGTAAAGGATAAACGAGTAGTAGAATTTTATGAGGGCTCAATTGAGACATTAAAGAAGAGAAAATCGGATATGTAGCCTGGATCAATTACCGGCGTTGGTCAGATTTTTCTAAATGGTGTTGAAGAAGTTAGACACGCTGTAGGAAGGTATGTTTTGAATCTCATCATCCATTCCATATTTTAAAATTTGACCCAGGGAGGTACACTGTTTGCTGCAAGAATTATAAGACCCATGCTTGTTTGTGGAGCTTCCATGCTATATCTATTTTGGAAGATAATCAAAATTTTAAGGTGAAGAGGTATGTGGAAGAAAACAATTGTGGAGCTGGCTATATGGATAAAGGTAATCTAGTTGTTCCAGCAAAGTTTGTGAAAAGTTTGGTTAGTGACATTGTTCGGATGAATCCTAAAAAGTCGACAAAATTTGTTGTCGATGAATTCAAGGTTGACTACGGTTTATCTCTTACCTACGGGCGGGCATACCACGACATTAGGCTGGTGCACCAAGAAATATACGAAGATGATGTTAGAGCTTACAGCGATTTATGTTGGTATGTTGACAAGGAAAAGGAAACCAATATTGGTTCCATTATCAACTTTCAGAAAGATGATACATCAATGAGGTTTCAGCGGCTTTTTCTTTCATATGGGGCTTGCGTCGAAGGATTTCAATATCGTCGTCCGATGCTATATTTGGATGCGACTTTCCTTACAGGGAGGTTTAGAGGTTGTTTGATGTTTGCTACAACGAAGAATGGTGACCAGCAGTTCTACTCTCGTGCCTACGGTAGTTTCGGGCGAAGATGGCGACAATTGGGAATGGTTTCTTAAAAATCTCAAAAATGTTGTTGGATGTAGTAGGCGTATCATTTTTCTTTCGGATCAAGGCACCGGTTTAGTTTCTGAAGTTCCTAAAGTGTTCCCTACTGCTTACCATAGCTATTGCTATTATTACATGAAGAATAACATATCGTTGAAGGAGAAAGGAAATGAAAGCAAGTATCCGCAGGTACTTGAAGCTTGGAGGCAAGCAGTATATGCTCTAACGCCAGGTGTGTGAATCAGACATATATATGGAGCTTTTATGTGCATTCTATGTTATTTTAACAAGTAGAATGGCCATTCTCCGTATAAATCCCATGGAGAATGGCATTCTCCGTGTTCCTTAGCAAGGAGAATATGCATTCTCCGTTAGTTTTGAACGAAGAATGACCATTCTCCGTATTTTTAACATGAAGAATGGTCTATGTTTTTTTTATGTGCTTGTGCTTTGACTTCCTTCTTAATTAATTTCTTTTTTTCTGTATAAAGGTGGTTATAAACAAGCAGTTAAGAAGATATATAATCTGAATTGTGGTTATGTTGTAAACTGGATGGATAAACAAAAACTTGAATATTGGTCAAATGCATTCTTTTTCGGATGTAGATACGACGAGGTTGTTTCTAGTTGTGCAGAGTCATTCAATGCATGGATAAAGGCTAAGAAAAAAATGCCTATTTCAGCACTTCTAAACGTTATCCGAGTGAAGATAATTTTGGATCGCCGCAAGGATGCAATTGATTTAAATAGCAAATTGAGTCCCTATGCCGAGAATATGCTGAAGCAACTTACAGATGATGGCATGTCTTATAAGGTATATTGGTCTGGTGATTTCGAGTTTGAGGTGATGGCAGATACTTCCTCACACCAGGTGAATCTTCTTGATTGGCATTGTAGTTGTCGCAGATGTAAGGTATATGGATTCCCATGCAGCCATGCAATCTAATACGTCAAATTCGGTTCGGATAATTCTATTTACGATTTTGTGGAGCAGTATTGGACATCATATTTCTACAAGAAGCTATATTCATGTGCAATTCGTCCAGTTCTAGATTATAAAAAATAGTTTTAAAATAATCCAACTGATTTGGTTCTACCACCTGTTCCAAAACGTGGCCCCGGTCGACCAAAGGCGGACCGTTATAAGAGCAATTATGAGAACAAAGGAAAAGAAAAGAGGAAGATGAGGTGCCAGAACTGCCTTGAATTAGGTAATCACAATCGCACCACTTGCCCTCTCCTCCCACATGCTTCTACAGGGGTCGAGGGGGCAACGCCCCCTCGTTAACACATATTCAGCCCTTCTTTCTTTTATATAATTGTTTTTTGAATACATTTATTACATTTTATATATCAATGGTTCTATTTTTAAGTCTGTTATAGCTAATGTTTCACAGTTTTTTGACTGCATAATGGCAATTCTTCGTCATTCTTACACGAAGAATGGTCATTCTCTGTGTTACTTAAACGGAGAATGAACATTCTCATTCGTTTTAACACTGGAATGCCATTATCCGTGTAATTTAAAAAGGAGAATGGCATTCTTCGTGTTAAATTATACGAAGAATGAACATTCTCAAGCGTTTTAACACTAGGAATGTCCATTCTCCGTATAATTTGTTGGCCCATTCCATGGTCACACCCGATTTCGATAATCAACACATACTTAAGTCAATACACAAAATATAGAAAATGCTGCTAATCATTTCAGGATACATGAAATCAAATTCAACGGACTATGTACTGCATCAAATAAAGCGTCAACATCATCAAATCTTCAGAAGACTCATTTCTCTTTTTATTCTGTATTTTATATTTTATTGAGTCTAGGAATTATTGTGTAAAATTAGTCTTTGGTAATACTGGCTTAGGGTTAAAACTGTCTACATTCCAAAAGCCTACCTATTCGTATTTTATTTACAAAATATTTTCAAAAACATATTTTGAAAATAGTCTTTACAAATGATTTTACAAATAACCAAAAACATATTTTGAAAACTGTTTTTGCAAAAGATTTTCAAATATCTCCTGACAGAACTCGTGACCGAGTTCGGCCCGAGTTCGGTCCGAACTCTGACCGAGTTTGGTCAAAAATGTTTCAAACTTCTGTTGCCTCCAAATCAGCGAGCAATGTCTCTTTGCGAGATATTTGCACCCGACTCTGCCCGAGTTTTGCCCGAGTTCGGTTGGAGAAAACACCTATAAATAGAGAAGAACTTTTTATTTCAAATCACTCATTCATTCTTCATTCTCTCTTCTCTACTACTCAAGTGTTTTCAAATGATCTAAGAATTTCAAATCATACCTATACATCTCTTAGCCAAAAGCCAGTACTATCAGAGTTGATTTAGAGTCTTTTGGTATTCCAAGAGTTGTAAAGAGGTCGTTCAAGTTCAACAACTTTTCCTGTTGTGGAGCTGGTCGTGCACTCGTCACCAAGCACGGTGTTGTGAAGCCGGTCGTGCGCTTGTCACCAAGTACGGTGTTGTAAGAGACTGCAAGCTCTCAGTTAAAGCTTGTGCCATAGTGGATTAACATCGAGCAAGAGTACTCGAGACTGGATTAGTCCTCTCAGAGGGATACCAGTATACATCGCTGTGTCACTGGGTTTGAATTCTCTATCTTTATTTACTGTCTCTTATATCACTTCTATAGTTTAATTTTAATTGGTGATTATTTTCTGCTGCACACACACACTCTATTCACCCCCTCTAGAGGTGCTCAATGGTCCTACAATTGGTATCAGAGCAGGTTATATTCTTATATAACAAACCTTAGAGAGTATATATGGCAGTCGTGAAATCTATATTCAACGGTGAAGGGCAATCCACAAATAGACCTCCCCTATTTGATGGAACAAATTATACCTATTGGAAAACACGAATGACTTTCTTTCATAAATCTCTGGACTTTGATCTTTGGTCAATAGTCGTTGATGGTTATAAGAAACCACCACCCACAGTGGTTGAAGGTATTCTTATGGAAAAGCCTCATGACAAGTACACCGATGCTAAAAAATCAAAGGCTAGTCTTGATGCTCGAGCCATCAATGCACTATTCTGTGCAATTGACAAAATCGAGTTCAACCGAGTTTCAACCTATAAGACGTCTCACAAAATTTGGAAACTTCTTGAGGTAACTCATGAAGGTACTTCCCAAGTGAAGGAATCCAAAATTAGTAGACTGACACAGGAGTATGAATCTTTTAAGATGAAACCCGGTGAGTCAATTACACAGATGTTTACTCGTTTCCTTGATATAACTAATCCTTTGCAATCTCTTGGTAAGGATTACAGCAATCATGAGAAAATAAAAAAAGTGCTGCGGGCTCTAACAAAGAACTAGAATCCAAAAGCCACAGCAGTTATTGAAGGAAACGATCTCACCACTATGTCCTTGGAGACTTTGATGGGCAAGCTCATGACCCATGAACTTGATTTGCAAGAGTTTGAGGAAGCTACACCAAAGGAGAAATCCATTGCCTTCAAAGCTCAAACAAGAAAATCAACATGTAATGACTCCGATGAAGAATCATCAAGTGGTGATAAACAAGCCCTACTTGTGAAGAACTTCAGGAAGTACCTAAAGTTTACAAGCAGAAAGAAGAAAGATATCCAAGAAAGCAATGAAGATGATACCATATGCTTTGGATGTAAGAAGTCAGGGCACATGAAGAAGGACTGACCAACCACAAAGAAGAGCAGTCCATATGACAGATCAAGATCAAGCAGAAAAGCAACAACCGGTCGAAAGTATGCTAACATAAGCATCTGGCATAAAAGTGATGCCAGTGATTCTGAAGAAGAGGATAGACCCTGCGGCAATACAAATGTCTGTCTTATGGCATTTGATAAGGTATCGTCAAACCCTCTATATGATAATTTTACTTTCGATGAGTTAGAAAATGCCTTTAGCGATTTACTTGAAGAACACAAAAATGTGCTTGACAAGTATAAGCAATCTCGAAAAGAGATTAAGGCATACACAACCGAGTTAGCTAGACTGTCCAATCTTATTCAAGATATTAAAGAGACGTCTACTACCGGTAACACGGAAGAGATAGCCAAACTCAAGGTGGACTATCATGAGGCTATCCTCAATATTGAAAAGAAAGAAAGAGATTATGTTAAGATGCAAAAGCTGTATGACACAGAGAAGAAGATGCACTTAGTAACAGAACAGAGACTCTCAGTTATGACTGCTAAATATGAAGAGTCTATTGCGATTTCTAAAAAGTTAGAAATCAAATTAGGCAAACAGGAAATGCCTGTGACACAGCCTAATTTTAGTCCTAATGCAAAGCATACACCTAAGAGGACTAAAAACAAGAAAGCACAGAAGAAACACGAATATCATCATGCTTTCACTTATAGGTTCTCCAAGAAACCAAACAAGCATGTAAACACAGTTTCAACCACATCTGGTTATAAACTGACTTGCACTTATTGTGGTATGCACGGACACATATCACAGTATTGTTTAGCAAGAAAGCTTGTTGACAATCACACTTTAGTCTGGAGACCTAAACCTAATCAGTATGGACCTTTCAGAAAATGGGTACCAAAGGATTCATCTACTTGTTTTGTAGGTGGACCCTCAACCCTCTCATGCTAGAAGCAAATAGATTCTCGATAGCGGATGTTCGCGACACATGACTGGTGATGCATCTTTATTCGCTACGCTATCGATAAAGAAAGAAGGATACGTCTCCTTCGGAAATAACTTGAGAGGTGATATAATAGGTAATGGTACTGTAGGTATTTCTCCTTATCCAATAATAAAGGATGTTTGTCTAGTAACTAAATTGAAACATAACCTCCTGAGCATAAGTCCTTTGGCAGATAATGGTTATGGTATCAATTTTGTGAAAGATAAATGTACCATATATGATATGTCATCTGGTGATCCCGTATATAAAGGGATTAAAGAAGACAACATTTATGTTTTCTTTTTGGAGAATACTAATAATGCAGGAAGGTGCCTAGTAGCCAATCAAGATGAAAGCTGGCTATGGCACATGAGACTAGGACATGCAAACATGGATACTATCTCACGTCTAAATACTAAAAAGTTGGTAAGAGGACTCCCTGATATTCCATTCAAGAGAGATATGGTATGTGCTGACTGTGAAAAGAATAAAGCACATAGATCTACTTTTAAATCCATCAACGTTGTAAGTATTTCGAGACCTTTGTAATTAATTCATATGGATTTATTTGGTCCTAGTAGAGTCGCTAGTCTTGGCGGTAAGCTCTATGCTTTTGTTATTGTTGATGATTTCTCTCGATTTACTTGGGTTTATTTCTTATCAAACAAAAGTGATACAATTTTTGAATTTCAGATATTTTGCAAAAGGTACAAAACGAAAAAGGCTTCATGATTACTCGTATCCGAAGTGATCATTGTGGCGAATTCAAAAATTCTAATTTCAAAAAGTTTTGTGATGATAGTGGATATTACCACGAATTTTCTTGTCCTAGAACTCCCCAGTAGAATGGTGTTGTGGAGCGGAAGAATCGTACTCTGAGCGAAATGGCTAGAGTCATGCTGAATCAGTATAATCTTCCTAAATATTTTTGGGCAGAAGCTGTTAGTACAGCCTGTCATATTTTAAATAGGTTGTTAATTTGACCAATCTCGAAGAAGACACCATATGAGCTTTGGTTTGGAAGAATTCCAAACATTTCTTATTTCAAAGTTTTTGGTTGTCGCTGTTTTATCCTGAACACCAAGGATAACTTGGGAAAGTTCGACTCCAAAGCAGATGACGGGATATTTTTCGGATATACTGCTAAGAGTAAGGGATATAGAATTTTCAATAAAAGATCTATGATTGTTAAAGAGAGTATTAATGTTTCCTTTGATGAGTTAAATAGTCACAGATCTAGCGACAGTGATGATGAAGATACACATACAAAGACTAAGAAGAGTTCTGAGAAAGATCTGACCCAAGAGGCAAGGAATGATAAAAGTTCCGAAGATGCAGGAACTGAGAAGAGCCTTGTGAAAGGTATGGCTCAAAGATTTGAATCATTGAGATTCAAGCCAGATCATCCAAAAACTCTCATTATAGGTGATGTATCCAAAGGTGTAAGTACACGTTCATCTCTTAAAGATTCTGATATTGCAGCAAATGTAGCATTTATTTCACAAATAGAATCTAAGAATATAGATGATGCTTTTACTGATGAGTTTTGGATTTTTGCCATGCAAGAGGAACTTAATCATTTTGAGAGAAACTAAGTTTGGGAACTCGTTCCTAAACCTATTGGTCAATCGTTAATTGGTACCAAATGGGTGTTCCGAAATAAACTCAGTGAAGATGGACAAGTTCTACGCAACAAAGCACGTCTAGTGGCACAAGATTATAATCAAGAAGAAGGAATTGATTATGATGAGATCTATGCTCCTGTTGCTAGACTAGAAGCCATCCGCATATTTTGTGCATTTGTATGTTTTAATGATTTTAAACTTTTTTAAATGGACGTAAAAAGCACATTTTTAAATGGATTTTTGAAAGAAGAGGTTTTTGTGAAACAACCCCCTGGTTTTGAAGATTTTCAAAAACCTGATCACGTCTTCAAGCTTAAGAAAGCACTTTATGGACTCAAACAAGCACCTCGTGCTTGGTATGAACGCCTAAGCGCCTTCTTACTTGAAAATGGATTTTCGAAAGGAAAGATTGATACTACTTTATTTATTAAATCCATGAATGATGACATTCTTCTAGTGCAAATTTATGTAGATAATATTATATTTGGTTCTACTAATAAAAAACTCTGTCAAGATTTTGCCAAGTGTATACAGAGTGAATTTGAGATGAGTATGATGGGGGAACTAAACTTCTTCTTAGGACTTTAAATCAAACAGCACTCGAACGGAACATTCATCAACCAAGCTAAGTACACGAAGGACATACTGAAAAAGTACGACTTCGAGAATGTAAAGCCAATCGGGACGCCTATGGCTACATCTACAAAGCTTGATGCTGATGAAAGTGGCAAACCTGTCGATCAGCATAAGTATCGAGGAATGATTGGTAGTTTATTATACTTAACTGCTAGTCGCCCTGATATTATGTTTAGCGTTTGTATTTGTGCACGTTTTCAGGCAAACCCTAAGGAATCACATCTTAGTGCCGTTAAGCGTATCTTCCGATACCTTAAAGGAACTTCTACAGTTGGCTTATGGTATCCCAAAACCAAATCCTTTGACCTTATAGGTTACTCGGATACAGATTTTGCTGGATGCAAAGTGGACCGTAAAAGTACCAGTGGCACATATCATTTCTTAGGAAATGCCTTAGTCTCTTGGTTTAGCAAGAAACAAAATTCAGTAGCATTATCAACAACTGAGGCTGAGTATATCGCCGCAGGACGTTGTGTAGTGCCCCGCTCCGCGAAGGCACTAGATAAACAGAAAGATCGGATTGCTGGCTCTGCAACAGAAGACGATTAATCTGGGTGAGTGGACAAAGACTCATTTTATGATTCGCTTGCGCCTTAAGAATCTGAGTTTTCGATTGAATGCTTTTGTTAATAACAAGACTGTAATCTTGAGTATGCTTAAAAGAGAACCTGCCCCTTGTCTGCTAAGAAAAGAGATCTGTATCCTGCCTGAAAAGAAGATGGAATTGTTTATGACTTGCTCGATATATGCATGATTCATTTGATATCGCATACGCATTGGGGAATCCACTTAGTGACGAGCTGAACCCTAGAGAGTCACAGCGGCTAGCGACAAGCTGAACCCATGAGAGTCACAGCGGTTAGCGACGAGCTGAACCCAAGAGCGTCACAGCGGCTAGCGACGAGCTGAACCCATGCGAGTCACAGCGGTTAGCGACGAGCTGAACCCGTGGGAGGCACAGCGACTAAGATGGAAATGATTGTGGCTTTTCAAAGATGTGTTTTCAAAAGAATGTAAACTGACTAATGCATTCATGAAATGAATCTAGGTAAAGAGTAGCAAGATCACATCATAAGAAAATATTTTCTCACTAAATGAACAGTGATCGTTTCAGACAAATGTAGCTCTTTGTTCTCACATTCACCAGTATGCTGATATACTGACCCATCATCAGTCTGCATGCAGGTGCACCATGCATCGAAAAGGATAGCCCGAAGCGATAGCCCGAGCCTCATCCTCAGGAGCCAGAAATCAGAAGAGATACCAAGAGATGACATCTGTGCAAGAGTTTGGTTTTGTATATAAAAGGATGTAATGTATGGGAACGGGATCATTGTAATCTGTAAAGTTCTGAGAGAATGTAACATTGTATCAGAGAGAATCGAGAACTTGTAATCTGTTCAAATGAAATCAATAAAGAGAAATGTTCTTGTTACCATTGTGTTCAATACTTGTATTCTGAAATATGTCCGCTGCTGCTTCAATTATCTGCGATACGTTCCGCTGCGTATTGTCAAACTTGTCTATCTTGTCTTATTTCAGGTCTTGGCCTTGTGCAAGTGCAACTTAGGCTTGCACGGCATCACGCCTTAGCGAGGACGAACGGTCCCAAAGAGCCCGAAGCGAGGACGAAAGGGACTCTGCGGGATCGGGGCGTGACACGTTGTTGTGCTCAAATTTTGTGGATAAAGCAAACCTTAGAGGACTACAATCTGCACTACACAAATGTTCCTATTTATTGTGACAACACTAGTGCTATAAATCTGACTAAGAACCCTATTTGTCATTCACGCACAAAGCACATAGAAATTAGACATCATTTCCTTCGTGATCATCAACAACACGGGGATATCTGCCTAGAATTTATTGACACTGATCATCAACTAGCCGATATATTCACTAAACCATTGGCTGAAGACCGTTTTAACATTCTGAGGCATGAGCTCGGCATTCTTGAATTCTCAGACTCATAATGTATATGGTAATTAAAATTGAATTTATGACTTGATACTTTATTGTTTATTTAACGAAAATTGTTTTTGGGTACAAACTTAAAAAGGGTATGTCTGTCACCACGGCTACGGTCGAAGCGAAGCGGTATTTAAGTGTTCTTCGGTGAACCTCCGTTAGCTAGGACAACCCCTACAGTTAACCCAAAAATAACAATTGTTATTTAAATTTAGAGTCAAAGTTATTAAATTTTACTTTTAAACCTACCAGAATGTATTGACTGTCTCGGGAATGCAAGTGGCCGAACTCGGCCCGAACTCTGACCGAGTTCGGTCGGCGCTGTTATGGTTCCAGAAACGAACAGCCGGCCCTAGTGCCTATATAATCCATCTTTTCTTCCACTTTTTCCACACAACAACTCGTGGAAATCACTCCTCTCTTCCTAGAAGCCTCTCCTCCTCCTTCCTAGCAAGGTTCCGAATAGATCTAGTGGGCGCTCATCTTGTTCCTCCTTCCTTTTTCTTCAAAAGGTACTTTCTTTCCACCTTCTCATGTCCCCCAAGCGTCAAAGAGGAACCACTTCCCAAGGTGCCTCCTCTTCCTCTGAATACACCCCTGCAAGTCTATTCAGTCCAGCACGACCTAGAGATCCCGAAGAATATGACTCTACTTTGTTCCCGGACAAAAAATTTTCGGATCTCTGGTTCGACTCTTTTTCTGGTCGTCGTATTTGTACTGGAGCTTTTGTGAATTTTACTACATTTTTTGAGTATGCTCCAACTTTTGACCAACTTGGGTACCGAGATTTTTTCGAGGTACAAGAAAATATTTTTGACAACGCCGTCTGTATGTTTTACTGCAACCTGCAGGTAAAACCAAACGGAAATTTCTATTCTTGCGTTGCTGGGCAAGAGTTAGAATTTAGCGCCACCGACATCAGCGAATTCTTCCATATTCCTGATCTTGGTGATGCTTTAGTTGACATCTATCATATTCAATTCCCTGCTGATGTCACTCTTGCTTCCTTCAGGGAATTAATTTGTCATTCTAACCCTGTTCCCCGTAGAATTTTTGCCAAACATTTGAACCAAACTTTCTATGAACTTCATCGTATGGTTTTCTCCGTTCTTCTTCCAAAGAAAGGTTCTATTGATGAAGTAACCTTTCTGGAATTGTCTGCTTTATATCATATTCACTTTGGCATCCCATTCTCTATTCCCAAAACTGTGATGTCCTAGATGCTTAACTGCAAAAATGCAGGTAGGAATCTAGTATATCCAATGCACTTAGCATCTATCTTTCGACGTTTCGAGATTGATCTTGAGACGTGTGCCTTCTCCTCCACTCCAGTTGAGCTGACTAGATCTCGTCGATTTCCTGCTCCACCTTTGTCTCCTGGAGCTCATCCTGCTCCAGCTGCTGATGCTGAGGTCCCTCCTGCTGATGCTCCTCCTGCTCCAACACTTGTCCCAGGATTTGATTCGACGTTCTATCAGCGTTTCAATGACTTTGTTGCTGTCTCTACGCAACGTCATCAGGATTCGGAGTTCCGACGCATTTCTCAGGCCTAGGTGCTGAGAAATAGCATTGCTGACCTCCACTACAACCTGGCTCATGATCCTGTCCATCCAGTCGTCATCTTACCTTACCCTACTTTTTCGGGTCCTCGATTTACTGATGAGGCTACCTTTCAGTATTTCGACCCGACTACAGCCTACTTTTCTTATGAGACTCCTGGTGCGGACGACCCCACGATGTGATGAGGATTCAGCTATGGGCTAGTGAACATTGATTAGATGATGACCAGTTGATGTAGTTTTTTTTATTTCATGTCTAAATTGATTAGTTAGACATTTTCAGTAGTACTTTTGGATTATTAGTGGAAATTTTTCATGATTATTTCAGTTTAGTATGCACTGTTTCTTTCTATATTAGTTGTTTCCATATGTTTATGCTGTGATTATGTCTTTTTGCTTCACTTTGTCTTGTGTTTGTCTATTGTTGGCTTCACATATTACGGGGGAGCCAAGTCATTTTACTACTTGACAAAGGGGGAGAAAAAGAGTACCGTACCAAAAAGCAAAGCGCATATACAAATCCAAAACAAAAATTTATTTTTTTCAGGTAATCCGTATTTTGTTCTATTTCATATAAATATATTTTGGTATAGACTCAAATTTGTCAATTATCAAAATAGGGGAGATTGTTGGCCCATTCCATGGTCACACCCGATTTCGATAATCAACACATACTTAAGTCAATACACAAAATATAGAAAATGCTACTAATCATTTCAGGATACATGAAATCAAATTCAACGGACTCTGCATCAAATAAAGCGTCAACATCATCAAATCTTCAGAAGACTCATTTCTCTTTTTATTCTGTATTTTATATTTTATTGAGTCTAGGAATTATTGTGTAAAGTCAGTCTTTGGTAATACTGACTTAGGGTTAAAACTGTCTACATTCCAAAAGCCTACCTATTCGTATTTTATTTACAAAATATTTTCAAAAACATATTTTGAAAATAGTCTTTACAAATGATTTTACAAATAACCAAAAACATATTTTGAAAACTGTTTTTGCAAAAGATTTTCAAATATCTCCTGACAGAACTCGTGACCGAGTTCGGCCCGAGTTCGGTCCGAACTCTGACCGAGTTCGGTCAAAAATGTTTCAAACTTCTGTTGCCTCCAAATCAGCGAGCAACGTCTCTTTGCGAGATATTTGTACCCGAACTCTGCCCGAGTTCTGCCCGAGTTCGGTTGGAGAAAACACCTATGAATAGAGAAGAACTTTTCATTTCAAATCACTCATTCATTCTTCATTCTCTCTTCTCTACTACTCAAGTATTTTCAAACAATCTAAGAATTTCAAATCATACCTATACATCTCTTAGCCAAAAGCCAGTACTATCAGAGTTGATTTAGAGTCTTTTGGTATTCCAAGAGTTGTAAAGAGGTCGTTCAAGTTCAACAACTTTTCCTGTTGTGGAGCTGGTCGTGCGCTCGTTACCAAGCACGGTGTTGTGAAGCCAATCGTGCGCTTGTCACCAAGCATGGTATTGTAAGAGACTGCAAGCTCTCAGTTAAAGCTTGTGCCATAGTGGATTAACATCGAGCAAGAGTACTCGAGACTGGATTAGTCCTCTCAGAGGGATACCAGTATACATCGCTGTGTCACTGAGTTTGAATTCTCTATCTTTATTTACTGTCTCTTATATCACTGCCATAGTTTAATTTTAATTGGTGATTATTTTCCGCTGCACACACACACTCTATTCACCCCCCCTCTAGAGGTGCTCAACGGTCCTACATAATTTAACACAGAGAATGGCCATTATCATGCATTTTAACACTGGAATGCCATTCTCCGTGTAATTTAACACGGAGAATGGCATTCTCATGCATTTTAACATTAGAGTATGGCATTCTAATGCGTTTTAACTTGAGAATGCCATTCTCTATGTATTTAACATGGAGAATGGTATTCTCCGTTTTAAATTACACAGAGAATGAACATTCCCATGTGTTTTAACACTGGACTGACCATTCTCCGTATAATTTAACACGGAGAATGTCATTCTCCGTTTTAAATTACACGGAGAATGAACATTTTCTTACGTTTTAACATTGGGACTGACCATTCTCCTTGTCATTTAACATGGAGAATGTCATTCTCCATTTTAAATTACACGTAGAATGGTCATTCTCATTCGTCATATAATACTGGGACTGACCATTCAAAAAATGATATATATAGAACAATATAAAAGACAGAGCAGATGTAACTTTCCCTTGAAGCTCGCTTTTTTCATTAACGAGCCTTTTATTTGCTTTTCTGAGCTGCTCTGTTACTTGCACTGATATAAATCGAACATCAATTAAAGGGAAAATGTCAATAAAAAAAGGAGAAAAAGAAAAGATCATTCTCCGTGTAATTTAATACGAAGAATGCTCATCCTCATGCATTTTAACACTAGGAATGACCATTCTCTGTGTTATTTAACACGGAGAATGGTCATCTAATGCGTTATAATACTGGGAATGACCATTCTCCATGTTATAACACGGAGAATGGCCAATCTCCTGCATTTTAGCACGAAAAATGGCATTCTCCGTATTTTTAACACGGATAATGGTCATACTCATGCATTTTAACACTAGAATGACTATTCTCCGTGATAGTTACACGGAGAATGGAATTGTATGTGTTTTGAACACGGCGAATGGCCATCCTCATGCGTTTTAACACTGTTAATGACCATTCTCTGTGTAATTTAACACGGAGAATGGCATTCTCTGTATTATTTAAAACGGAGAATGCCATTCTCCGTATTATTTAACATGGAGAATGTCATTCTCCGTGCTAAAGTACACGAAGAATGGTCATTCTCCTGTATTTTAACATTAGAAATGACCATTCTCCATGTCATTTAACAAGGAGTGTCGTTCTCCATGTTTTTATACATGGAGAATGGTCATTCTCCTGAACTATAACACGGAGAATTATAAATCAGAAATTTGAAAAAGAAAAGATTTTACCTTGTACTGTAGCTCTTTAATCTTGTTGATAAGTTGTTCATTATCAGCAAGAATAACAGAATTCTATTTTCTCAAATCCTCCAAATCATGCACCGAGCCCTCCATCACAACGTTGGCTGCACGTTGTTGCGCTTCTTGTGCCTCTAGCTCTTTCAGCTTTTCATAGAGTTCTTCGTTCTACGCGTTGGCTGCATGTAATTGTGCTTCTTGTGCCTTTAGCTCTTTTAGCTTTTCCTGGAGTTCCTCGTTCTGTGCGTTGACTGCTTGTAATTGTACTTCTTGTGCCTCTAGCTCTTTCAGGTTTTCTTGGAGTTTCTCGTTCTGCGCAAGAATATCAAAATTTTGTCTTCTCAAATCATCCAATTCCTGCATTGAGCCCTCCATCACAGCGTTCATTTCATTATGTTGTGGTATCTCTTGTTCAGCAAACTCATCCCCACCTGTTTGGTTATGTCCCTCTTCCTCGTTTTCAACTTCTTCTTGTATAGTTGGCTCATCTTCTTTGTGTCCTTCTTCTTTTCTAACAGATATAACCAGATCTTTGAATGCCATTTTGGAGTTTAAATTGTTGTGATATTCGGTCATGAGGAAGTTTGAGATTGCGCACCCATCCCATGTGAAAAATCTTGGATAATCAAGAATTGGGTCGAACTTCCTTTTTACAAACGTACTATGTTCTGTAAACCAGTAGAGGAAGTATATTGTGCAACCTTCCATTTTGGAGTAAGCACTGGAGTAATCCCCCCTTTAGTTATACTTGTAGTTCTCTTGATGCTATCCATGACATATGCCAAGATTAACCTTGGCCAACATATACTGTTGATAACTTCCACGTTGTATACCAAGACGAAGAATTTATATGGCAAATCTGAACCACCAGTCTTTATAAAGAATGCAGTTTGGCAAAAGTTGAAGATTATTATCTTGTCCAAATCATCTGGATTAACAGCTTTATCTTCGTGACGAAGCCGCTGCAACAATTCAAGGAACTTCTCTTTCACTTCCTTATTAGTGACTTTTGAGTCTGGGCCCTTGGAATTAGACAACAATCTTCTAAAATGATTCTACACAGGCTAAAAGATTCTGGTGGTGGGGGCTGATGTTGTTTTTTCACGATAAATTTTCTATAAATAACATCATTCTCGCTTTCTTCCTTCAGCAGTAGACCGAAGATGACTGCCATATCGTCGATGCTTGACACGATTTTAATAGTGGTACTCAATTGAAAGTACCCGATGACATCTTTGTCTTCTATGTAAGTTAGCCAATTCATGAACGTGGACTCTATTTTTGTAGAATACCTCGACAAAATTCCAGAAACCAATATTTTTTAAAGAATCAATAACTGGCTCAGGTAAACGGCCACCATCTATATTGACATCCTCCATAAGATTTAGCATTGTATTGAAAGTAGAACGAAAAACTCTTGATTCCTTATTCCTGACAGATTTTTTTTCTAAAAAAAAGAATTTTTTTTTACGTTTCTGTCAACTGTTCTCCGTCGATATAACACGGCTATTCTTCGTCATTTTGACACAGAAAATGGCCATTTTCATGCGTTTTAACACTGGAAATGCCATTCTCAGTGTAATTTAACACGGAGAATGATATTCTCCATGCGATTCTTTATTTTAAATTACACAGAGAATGAACATTCTCATACGTTAACACTGAGAAAGCCATTCTCCATGTAATTTAACACAGAGAATGATATTCTTCATGTTTTTATACACAGAGAATGCCATTCTCCGTGTTTTTATAGACGAAGAATGCCATTAAACGTGTAATTTAAAACGGAGAATGGTCATTCTCATATGTTTTAACACTGAAAATGACCATTCTCCGTGTAATTTAAAACGGAGAATGACATTTTCCGTGTTAAATTACATGAAGAATAGTCATTCTTATGCGTTTTAACACGGAGAATATCATTATCCGTGTAATTTAACAAGGAGAATGACATTCTCCATATTTTTATACACGAAGAATGGTATCCTCCGTGTAATTTAACACAGAGAATGATATTCTCCGTGTTAAACTGCATGGAGAATAGTCATTCTCGTACGTTTTAACACATAGAATTCCATTATCCGTGTAATTTAACAACGAGAATGACATTCTCCGTATTTTTATACACGGAGAATGGTATCCTCCGTGTAATTTAAATCATTCTCCGTGTAATTTAAAACGGAGAATGGCATTCTCTATGTAATTTAAGACGAGAATGGTCATTCTCATGCGTTTAAACGCATGAGAATGCCTTTCTCCGTGTAATTTAACACGGAGGATGTCATTTTCCGTGTAATTTAACACGGAGAATACCATCCTCCGTGTAATTTAAGACAGAGAATAGTCATTCTCATACATTTTAACGCATGACAATGCCATTCTCCGTGTAATTTAACACGGATAATGAACATTCTTATGCGTTTTAACACGGAGGATGCCATTCTCTGTGTTAAAATTACGGACTATGGCATCCTCCGTATAATTTAACACAGAGAATGAACATTCTCATGCGTTTTAGCACTGAGAATGACATCCTCTGTGTAATTTCACACGGAGAATGGCATTCTTGATTTAAATTACACGAAGAACGACATTCTCCGTATAATTTAACATGGAGAATGAACATTCTCATGCGTTTTAACATGGAGAATGTCATTCTCCGTATTTTTATACAGAATCATGAACAAAACTTAAAGTTATACCTTCTTTTTGTACTTCTTGTTGCTTAGCATCGTTTTTCTTTTCCTTATGTACAACTTTCTTAGTTATCCGTTTTCGTGGTTTCCGTCATTCCCTTTTGGATTTTCTGTAACTGTCTTTATTTTCTCTACAACTGGTATATCTTCTCTAACTGGTGATACAACCGGTAATGATGCTGCCGGTGATGCCGACATGGTGTGAAGATTGCGAATGGAGAGGAAGGTTTGAAGATTTTGGAGGAAAAAACCTAGATTCGAAACTGAGCAGCGTATGGAAAAAGAGGAAGAATCGAAACATTTTTTTAAAGAGTAGGATTCGGGGGTGTTTTCAATAAATTAGAAGGGCAAAAAGGTCATTTAGAACCCATTTTATATATTCATCGCTAATTCTGGGCATGCGATGAAATGTTATTTTGCGGTGGGTTTTACATAAAACTTTTGCAATTTTTGGGCATTTCATAAAATTTTCCTTTGTAATATGTTAAATATTAGTGTTCATTCAAAATAATATAGTAACTTACTTAGTGTAGTTGATTTTTACTTATACGAAAGCTATTTTGTTTTTTTAAACGGTTTCAATTTTTTAAAGGGACATTATTTTAAATTTTGCCATGGGCTCCGAAAAATTCTGGATCGGTCTGAGGGGAGAAGGTGGAAGGAAATGGTTAGGGAAGAAAAAGAATTCTAGGGAGAATGAGAAGGAGACGAATAGGGCTGGGTCCAGGGAAATTTGGAGAACGGTTCTTGCGAGGTAGCCGCTGGGAACTCGAGGGCTCGAAGAAGAAGAAAACTGTACAACAACGCTAATTTGTTACTGTTGGCTTTTAGTTGATGAATGGGCTTGTGTTATTTGCTCGCATTGGTCTTCTTCCTAAAGAGGCTTAACAGAGTTGGCAGTTAGGTATTTAATAATACACAGTGGCTTGATTAATAACTGATGAATTTATTATGAACGGGTCTATATAGAGAAAAATAGGACTTGTACTTTTGGAGAACTTCCAGCTATCAGCTATCAATGAGACGAAAAGGTTGTGTGAAGTAAAAGAAGGAAAGGTCGTGACTACTACTAACGTATACTAATATATAATCCATATATGATTCAGTATCATTAAAAAAATTGGTGTAACACATTTTTGCCTAATATTTTTTTAGGATAAAAAAGGTTATTTAGTACCCCTTAATAACCCCCTCCCCCTCTTTATATGTATTATTATATAATAATTAAACATATTTAAACACATCATCAATCCCCACTAGCTGCCATGAAGATGATCCTCTCCTTCCATATGATGGACATTTGAGAGAGCGTCACCGTCCACGTGAAGGCGAAGATCGTCGATGTGGTGGAGGGGTTGTGACTTGTGCGAGACTTTCTGGATCTAGATACGCAAAGTTCTGCTTCATCCTATATTTTCTTGA
The DNA here is from genome assembly GCA_029216955.1 of Iris pallida. Classification (NCBI taxonomy): domain Eukaryota; kingdom Viridiplantae; phylum Streptophyta; class Magnoliopsida; order Asparagales; family Iridaceae; genus Iris; species Iris pallida. The sequence continues at coordinate 85,001 of JANAVB010003080.1, forward strand.
TTGCCTTCCATGTGATGTCATCTAACAAATAAAAAAACACATTGCACACGCAACACGTATTATATATATATATATATATATATATATATATATATATATATATATATATATATATATATATATATATATAAGCATGTGCTTTGCACATAAAGTTCCCCTTCCTTAAATATATATATATCTTTAAGTGCAAAGCACATGCTTATATATATATATATATATATATATATATATATATATATATATATATATATATATATATATATATATATATAAAATATATATATATATATATATATATATATTTTTATTTATATATATATATATATATAGTCCCCGAGGCCGTAGCCCGTTGGGAACGGTGAGGCATCCCGACGCAGTGGCGCGGGTTCGAACCTCCTTGGAGGCAAGCCTCCATGCTCCATTAAGAAGTAGACTCCAATATATATATATTATATATATATATATATATATATATATATATATATATATATTATATAAAAATATATATATATATATATATATATATATATATATATATATATATATATATATATTTTTTTTTTTTTTTTTTTAAGAAAAACCCCCTCTTTTTATAAACAATGCTCCAAAAGCGGAAGCCAGACACGTATACAAGACAAAAGTATACCAAAAGGAAAGATAGGGGAAAAGGCGGACGCAGCCGCCAAAACTAAGAGGAGAACGGAAGCCCGAAAGCCGGAGATCTGTGGGAGCAAAGGGAGCTCCTTTTGCGGCATTGCCGGTAAATTTCCCTGATCAGCTGGTCGACTGAGTATTGGTGTCCCTCGTATCTTGCTTTGTTGCGATTCTTCCAAATTACCCAGGTGGCGGCCGCTGCAACGATCTGGTGGCCGTGGGATGCGGCTCCCCATTGGGCCAGAAGATCGATAAAGCGCCCGTCTTCTGGAGAGGTGTTGTAGTTGTGATGGAGGGTTCTCCAGATTTTGTTAGGGAGGCTCCCTTCCCTGAAGATGTGGTCAATAGTCTCCGTCTGACGCTCAATGCAGCAATTACAAGCAGACGCCAGGCTAATACCGATGGAGTTGAGGGTGTCGTCAGTTGGCAATTTCTTTCTCATGACTTTCCATAGGAGAAAGGACCATTTCTTAGGGATGCAAGAGTGCCAGTAACGCGCAATGAAAAGGTCTGGGCCGTTGTCTTGGATCGTGAGTCTAGCCGATCTCACAGAAAATGCTCCTGAAGCTGCCAGCGACCACCTCAGCTTGTCAGCGTCGGTCCCGATGGTAAGTTTGAGTTGTCGAATGCTGTTAACTGTTTCGTTGCCTGACCAATCACGGATCCTGTCCCAATTCCAGTCGTTATTGGTGGGATTCCACAGGTCTTTAATCTTAGTGTTTCTAGTGGAATCAGTAGTGTTCGGGATAAGGTTGTCCCCAATCCACCTTTCCAGGAAAGGGTTGGACTCTCCTGTACCCAGATGGAGTCTGATCGCGGGCTCGGCCAAGTCACGGCCACGAAGAATACGTCGCCAAGCCGCGGAAGATCTGCAGTTAGCAGTGGCCGTCGCTGGGTGGATGCGTTTGAAGTACCTGGCCTTCATGAACTTGGTCCACAGGTTGTGGCTTGTGCGTAACTTCCACCACAGTTTCATGGAAAAAGCTTTGACAATGTGCTCGAGTTTGGTGAATCCTAGCCCGCCGTTCGCGATCGGGGATGCCATAGTATCCCAGCTGGCCCAGTGGTGTTTGTCTTGCCCCTTGTTGTGCCCCCAGAAGAAGTTGCAAAACATCTGCTCAATAGACGTGATAACCTTCTTGGTAGGGGCGCAGGCCGCCAGGGTGTGGATGGGGACGGAGTTGAGTACATGTTTGATAAGGATAATTTTCCCTCCTGGGGATAGGGTTGCGTTATGCCAACCATCAATCTTGTTCCTGATTTTGGTGATCAAATTCTCGAAGATGCTGGCGTTAGATTTTCCGTACACCAGGGGGCAGCCGAGATAGCTGAAAGGAGGATGAGCCACCGTAATGGAAGAGAGGTTGGTGAGTCTGGTCGCGTTCTCGATATTGAAATTGTGGTGGGCGTAGATTACGCTCTTGGATAGGTTGACCTTCTGGCCGGAGCATCTGGAGTACCGCTCCAGGGTGTTGTGAACCACCTCCATCGATCCGACGTCCCCGGACGAGAAGATGAGAAGATCGTCGGCGAAAGCCAGGTGGGTGATGGTGGGGCATCCGCTGGCAGTGTGGTATTGCAGGAAGTTTGGGGTATTGACCATGTTGTTTAGGTTTCTGCTCAGGGCGTCGGCGGCAATGATGAATATCGTGGACGATAGAGGGTCGCCTTGTCTGACACCTCGGCTAGATTTAAAAAATCCCTCGGATTGGCCGTTGATAACTGTGGAGAACCAAGAGTTGCTGATGGATCTCCATACGATGTTAGTCCAATTCTCTGAGAATCCGAAAGCTCTGAAGACCCAGATCATGAATTGCCAATCGAGTCTGTCGTATGCTTTTTCCATGTCAATTTTGATGGCGATGTTGCCCCCTCTCGCCAGGAATTTCATGCAGGTAATAAGTTCTTGGGCCAGCATGATGTTGTCTTGGATGGTTCTTCCGCGCACGAATCCGCTTTGCTCCTCCGAGATGATTTTGGGGAGGGTTTCAGCCATTCTGGTAGCGATAATCTTGGAGATAATTTTATTGGTGAATGTGCAAAGGCTGATGGGTCGGAAGTCGCGGAAGGAGTTGGGGTTATCTTTTTTCGGGATGAGGATGAGATTGGCGCTGGAGATGGCTTTGGGGTAAGGAGCTCCTTCGAGGAAGGCGATCGCCGCTTCGGTGATGTCTTGTTTGATAATATCCCAGCAGGTGCGAAAGAAAGTGCCAGAGAAGCCGTCCGGACCGGGGGCGCTATGCGCGTTTAAGGCCCACACCGCGTCTTTCACTTCCTGTTCGGTCAGAGGGCGCTCCAGCAGAGCATTGTCGCAGTCGTTAATGATGGTGGGGATTTGGTCAAGGAAGGAGTTGTCTTTAAGAACCCTCTCCTTGGCGAATAATTTTGAGTAGAAATCTGTGGCCGCCTCTTGGATTCCCTTGTGATCGGATCTGATGGTCCCTTGCTCGTCAGTGATGTGATGTATTGAAAGTTTGTTTCTTTTGCCGTTGACGCAGGCGTGGAAGTATTTAGAGTTCTTGTCCCCGTCGCTGTCCCATTTCAGTCTTGCTTTCTGTTTCCAGAAGTCGGTCTCGACTTTGAGCCTGAATTTGAGAATGGCCTTGGTAAGGTTCAAGGCTCTCCTAGCCGCAGGGGAACGGTCGGAGAGGAATAAAGCTTCAGCGCGGGTGACATCGTCCTCTGCTACGCGAATCGCTTGGAAGATGTCCCCGAATGCTTGTTTGCTCCAAATAGAAAGAGCTTTCCTGGTGGCTTTGAGCTTGTTGCTGACCCGAGTAAGAGGATGGGGGGAGTCCTGACTATTCCACGCTTCTGCCACGATGCTCAAGAATTGCGGGTGGTCGATCCAAAAGTCCAGGAATTGGAAGTTCTTTTTTGATGGGTAGGTTTTGTTTTTGATTTCCACCAGGATTGGGGCGTGGTCGGATTCGGTGGAGTTGAGGTGGGACAGGGTGGAGCTGATTCTCAAATCGTGCCAGCGGGCGTTGGTGAGAGCTCTATCCAGGCGGGAGTATTGGCGACGGTCGCCTTCCTGATTGTTACACCAGGTGAATTCGCTGCCTTTGAACTGAAGAGGAGTGAGGTGAGCATTGAAGATGAAATTGTTGAAGTCTTGCATGGCTGAAAGGGGCGGGGGGCGACCGCCAATCTTCTCGTCTCTGCAGGTGACGGCGTTGAAATCCCCTATGCAAAGCCAGGGGGTGTTGGTGTTGTGGAGATAGGTGTCGAGAAGATCGTTCCATAGGTATTTCCGTTCTGCAATGACACAGCTACCGTGGACTGCAGACAGGATGGCCCGCTCCGGAAGGGTGGGATGGGTGATCCAGCAAGAGAGAGCTTGTTGGGTGTCCTGGATGATGTCGAGATTAACCTCCTTCGACCCGAGAATCCATATGTCGTGTCTGCCGGCGATCGCCGTGGGGAGGCCCAAAGCCAACTGGATGGATTTGAGACGTTTTGAGGGGATTTTGGGTTCAATAATGATGAAAATGTCAATCTTGTGAATTTTCCGAAGACTGGTAATTCTCCGTAATGTCGGTTTATTAGCCAGACCTCGAACGTTCCAGGAAAGGATGTTAAGCATTTAGAGATTGTGGGGTATTTTTTTTTTGTTCCGTCTTGCGGCGGATCTGGTTTGGATGGTGGCGATTTTGTCGGAGCCTGAATTGCTCCGTTGGGAGTCCACTGGATTGATGATCGAAGTTGTGGGCGGATTAGGGTTGTGGCACTCGTGTGGACCGGGGGGAGAGGGTCCTATCAGATTGCCAGCAGTGTCGACTGCTGTCTCCTCTGGGGGAATGGCTAGAGAGTCTTGCGCACTCTCGATCAACAGTTGCTGGAGGGGGGCTCCAGCGGCTAGAACTTGGATGCCTCTCCTCACTTGATCGGGTCCCAGGATGGCTAGGACGTCTTCGACTGGGATCGCACTGGGGGATAGATGGGAGTCTTTGGGGGGGAGAGTGGCCAGGGGGGCGGCCTCCTGACTAGAGGGGAGTTGTCGGTGATCTGTATTGCCTGAGTCGGTTGCGTCCTCCACTTGCGAGGGGGAGGGGGATGAGGGTGACAGATCGGGGGTGCTGGTGCCTTCTAGAGGGTATCCGGGCTCCGGGTCCTCTGACTCGAGAATGGCGAAAGGGTTGGAGATCTCTATGTGTTGGGGAATGAAGGGGATCAGGGCCCTGCTCGGGGCTTCGCTGAAATCCGGCACTCCGATGCTAGAATCGAATCGAATGTGAGTGTTCGGTAGAGGAAGAATGGGCGACTTGGGGGGTTCCCCAACCGGTTGTTCGTTGACTTTGACTTTCCTGGGTTGCTTCTTTTTCAGCTCCGGGTGCATGCGATGACAGTTCTTAGGGAGGTGGCCTCTTAGGTGACAGTGGTTGCAGAACAACACGTGGTTGTCGTAGAGTATTTGTTGGGTGTGGGTGTGATTGCCTAGCTCGATGTTGATGAAGTTAGGTGGTTCTGAAGTGAGGTCTAGTTCAACACAAATTTTTGCGTAATGGGCTTTGGTGAGGTTGCTGGTCTCGGGAGCCGTTGCCACGTACGTCCCAAAGGAGTTGGCGATGCGCTTTAGCGCTGCGGGAACAAAGCATATGAGTGGGAGATTGGGAAGGGTAACCCAAGCTGCAACCGTAGCTGAGTCTTCTTTGGTGTTGAAGTCTGGCGACCACTTGATAATCTTCATCTGGTGGGTGTCAATCTTGCCGGTTCCCTTGGACCACACGGTCCTGTGATCGCGTTCTGAAGATAGGTGAAGGAGAATGTGCCTGGGGTCAAGGGGGGCAACACGGTAGTCTGACGAGAGATTCCATTTTGCGATCGCTTCCTGCACCCTGGAAAGTTTGGGACACCCGGTGGAGAATTTAAGGATGAAGGTGTGAGGGAAGGCCGTTGACAGGGACGACATTTCCAATTCGGAGAAGGGAATAACGGGAGTTGAAGACTCAAGGGAGTATTCAATATCTGGCAAATGGACGTCTGGGAAGGTGATGCCCTTCGAGGGAAGGAGGTCCGGACGGAGCATGGCGGCGTAGGAGGGTTGGGATGGTCCGGAGTTAGCAAGACCCAAAGGGACAAGACGGGAGGGAGGGGGCTCGCTCAGGGGTTGAGAGAGTTCGGAGCCGAAGGTGGAAGGGGAGGAGTGGCCGAGGGGGGTGGAATCGAGGAGGGGCTCCGGGGGCTCGGGAGCGAAGTGCGACCCCCCGAGGGAAGAAGAGCTGGCCAAGGCGAGCAAGGGGGTAGGGGGAACGGTTGGCGCCAGAGACGAGGTGGGGTAGGCAGGCTTGCCTGAGGGAGGAGGAGGGGCCTGGGAGACGGGGGGTGCTTGGGGTGTGGGGGGGTGGGATGGCGCTGGAGCGCGCTGGGGGGGTGGATGGGAAGACTGAAAGGATGCGTGCCGCATGGAAGAGCTGGAGGGAAGCGCAAGGGAGCGGGAGTCCCCTGAGGAAAAGACGGGTGCTGCACAGGAGAGGAGAAGCTCCGAAGAAGCGCTAGTGGATAGCGGCGGGAAAGAGGCGCTCGACAGGGGCTGCGCAGAAGAGGCGACAGGAGGCCTGAACATCTGGGTCTGCGCAGAAGAAGAATGCTCGAGGGGGCGGGGGCCCCCAAGGGGGGAGACGGGATCAAGCAATGGCGCGAGGATGGGTGGCAGCGACGGGGATGGCGCAGGAACAGGGGCAGGAGGCCACTCCTGTTGCGCGAGGAATGAGGGACGCGCCTGTGAGTCCGCAGAGGGGTTGGCAGGAGCCACTCCCGTTACGCCAGGAAGGGATGGAGAGCCTCGGATTGTGCAGAGGTGTGGGGCTTGAATCCCCTCCTGCTGGGTCACGAGAGGACAGGAAGGATGCGCAAAGGAGCGTGGGCCCCCAGGGGAAAACGCGGGAGGATGCAGCTGCGCAAAAGCGACTGACTGCGCCCCTCGGATTGCGCAGAGGTGAGGGGCTAGAGCCCGCTCCTGCTGGGTCACGTGAGGACAGGAAAGATGCGCAAAGGAGCGTGGGCCCCCAGGGGAAAACGCGGGAGGAGGCAGCTGCGCAAAAGCGAATGACTGCGCCAGAGGCTGCGAAGCCAGAGCAACAGCTGGCCACGCCTGGTGGGGCCCGCTATGGGACAAGAGGGGGTAGCTGGGAAAGAAGGCTTGATCTCCAACGCATCCAGAGGGGGCCGCCTCGGATATGACGCCAGGGGTGGCGTGCTCGAGCGTCCAAGGGGCGGGGGGCCCAAGGCCAAAGCTGATGGAGGGCTCTGCTCCCGAGGGGGGGGCGCAGAAGTTTGAATGAATGGCCTTGGCGGGATCGGAGGGCTGCTCCGAGAACAGCCCAGAGGCGGTGGCTCCGCCTAACAGGGAGGGGGGTGATAGGAAACCGGGAGAAGCTTCCAGGGAGGACTCAGGGCAGTCGCTCCAAACGAGAGGCCCGGGGGCGGCGCCTGGCTGAGCAAGGGGGGAACGGCCGACGATGGGGGGAGGGGTTGAGGGAGGGGAGGAGGGGGGGGGACGGGAATGGAGAGCGGCGGGGAGGAGCTGGCGAATCAGCGCGAGCGCCTCGGGAGGCCAGGGGAGGGACATCGGGGAGGATGGCCGGAGAGGGCTGATGATCGAGAAGGAGGAGGGGGAGGGGGGGAAGGAGAAGGGCGGAGGGGAGGGGTGGCGGCCGGCCTAAGCCGGCCGGGGGTTAGGGCACGGGCGAGCAAGAGGAATGGGGGAGCAGAACATGACTCTATAATAGATATATATATATTATATATATATATATATATATATATATTTTATATATATATATATATATATATATATATATATATATATATATAATGAGTTAAATATTATAAAATTACTGGGAGGCCCTAACCACCATCGTACCTCTAATTATTGTGTTTATCAAGTACTGATTTAAGTTCATAATATATTAATTTTATTGTACTCACATTTATAATATTGCAATAACAACACCACCTTTATTTCAAAACTTTGTAGTATGTTTCTAATATTGAACAATGCTTGAATTAATTTTAGAAAAAATTTGAGTTGCACCCCTATATTATTTATCCATATTTACGATGCAGTCCACCCAATTACCACAATGAATAACACCCTCCCTCCCCTCCCCCCCCCCCCCCCACTTTTGACGGGAATCGTCTCTAACTCACATTCAACTCCTTTGACCAAAAAATTTGCATAAAATATCCCTTTCATCTTTCTTCCCTCCTGCACACTCCCAACGTCGCGCTGCCCTACTCCCTACTGCGCACTCCAACTGGAGCCCTCCCTCCGACGCCGAAAAAAGAGGGGGGAAGGAGAGAGAGGGGGTGGGCACCTCTACCACTGTCGATGTTGTCGTGCCTCACCGCGCACCTCGCACCTCGCCGTAGCTGTTTGAAAAAACAAATATTTGATTACAAACTGAGAAAAGAGTACAAGACTATAATTGATTTCTGGAGAAGTACAACTATATTAATCTGATCAGAAGACGATCACTTTATCCCTTGGACGATGTGATATCGAAAACACGAGCCTCTGGAGGATGCAACCGTACTTTAGCAGCAGATTATGAACATTCGTGATGCTTTGAGACTGATTTAAAACTCTATTTATAGAGTTCTTGAAATAACTATTTAGCAGTTATTCTGGGTTGCGCACACTTCAGGTTGCAAGCCTCATGTTTACTTGCACGAGCGGTTGCACTAACTGCTGTGGATGCGTGGCATCGTTTGATTGAGATGCGCATGGTCGTGGGCAGTATAGTGGGCATGTTCTGCGAAGTTAGTGGCTTGCGCGCCACATCACCCTGCTCTGGATACTGTTCGATCACCTTGCACGAGCTTTATCAGGTTACGCGGAGGCACAATGTAACAACTTGCACGAGAGGTTGTACCAACTGCTGTGGACGCGTGACATCGTTTGATTGAGATGCACATGGTCATGGGCAGTGTAGTGGGCACGCTCTGCGACGTTAGTGGCTTTCGTGCCACGTTACCCTGTTTCTAAATAAAAGTTGATCAGGTGGCGCCAACTAGCCAGGTTGCGCATGGGTGCAACTCAACGACTGGCGCCTTTGACTGGGTCTTTTGTACTGTACTAATTAATTCTTGCGCCACACAATGACTTGCACGAACCAGTTGTCAGCATTAATTATATGCTGACAAAATCTTCTCGAGCGCCGTGTTGCGTAGGATTCGAACGGATTTTCCTTGATATACGTGTTGTCAGCTGTCAGGCAATGATGATGCCGTTACAGCTTTTCGAGGAAGTGCGCCACGTGGCTCTCGTGCAACCTGTCTCCTACGTAACTCGAGGTTGGCGCAATCTGATGTTGCACAACTTGATGTTGGCGCAAGATAATGATATGACTCTCAGGAGCGGCATAGCTTGATTTTTAGCCTCTACAAGACCCCCTTCAAAGTTTTCGAAACTTGAAAATACTTCAAAATTTTGAAATACTTTGAATCATGCTAGCTTTGTCTGGGTTGCGCCAGTCAACTTGAGCCCGATTCTTCAGCATAGATTGCGTAACTGTTTAGGCTATAAATAGCCGTACACTTTGGGTCCTTTTATTCTTCATCATCGTTTAGGATTCCTCAAAACCCTATTTCTTCTCCTTCTTCCCGATCTTCGAGAGTTTCGGCTAGCACCAATGGCGCCCAAGCACTCTTCTGAAGAGAAGGACAAGAACGTGGCCGAGTCCACTACGCGAGCTCCGCCTTTGTCACGTCGAAAAATGACCAACCCGGCCATGGAGGGTATGTATCTGATCATAGACCCAATTTTCGACAACTCTATTTAGGGTTTGGCTCGATTCTTACAACGTGCGTCCACTCTTTTTAGAGTTGGGCGTACCCCATAACTTGTGCCTCCCTTTTTAGGGTTTGGTTGCTACAGATCCGTGTTGCGCAGCACTTCGAAAAGTTGTGCTCTCTTTTGATTTTATGAAATCAATTTGGGCGCAACATGAGGGTCGCGCAACTTGATTGCTGCGTAATACAAGAGTCGTGCAGCCTGGCTGCTGCGAAACCTGATTGTCGTGCATAATCGTGCAACCTAATAGTCGTGCAGTCTGAATGCTGTATTACGTGAGGGTTATGCACTCTTAATAAAAAAAAGATTATTAAGTGCTCGGTTCATTCCCAATAACGAACCTATTTATGGGGCGCTCTTTTCTGAAACATCTTTTTTTCTTCTTCCTCGTTAAGTGTTACCCACCCATTTATGGGGAAGACGAAGTGTTGGCGAGGGCCGACCTTTACTGTATATATATAAGGGCGTGAGGTTCAAACTCCATCTTCATTCACTCTTACGGCATCCAAAAAGAACATGAAGAAGGAGGCAAACGTCAATAGCAAAGCTTCTGGGGATAGGTCGAACTCTGCGCCTGTTTGCTGGAAGCTGACCTGTCCCTGAGGGCGGAGAACTTCCTAGACTGTTTTGGCCTGACCCCAACAGTCTTTGCTCGTTACAGTAGTGGGCCATCGTCTTTCGAAGAGCGTGGCACATTGAAACAGAGGGAAGGATTCCTTCGTCTGATGCATCGCTCGGGGATCCACAATATGGAGGAGTTGAGCACTGCTTTGCGTCAGGCTGATGACGAAAAGAAGAAATGATGTGATATGAGAGCGTCATTTTACATAATGGCCATAGTGCCTATGTCTGTGGTGTTTGTCTATTTTTTCTTTTCATTATGAAATGAAAAAAAAGTTTAATTTTATAGATCCTGGCATATTTGAATTTTTGCTGTGTAACTGTCTTGACACGTCCCGCACTTTTTTTAGACTTTTCTCGGTTCTGACAACACCAACCTCTGAACGATACGTGGCGCTTCATGTGCTTTCGTGTTTTATTCTTCCCGAAATACATGCCTAGGGACGCGCATGATATCTCAGCTTCAATTGCATATAAATGGTTGCGACAAGAAAAGAACATTTACTGTATTTTTATCTTCTTTCTAATGCTTGCAGGGGACTGACTGACAAAACTCCCCAGAACTGGCATCGGTGATCTTGGGATGCTATGAAGCTGAACCACCTTGACACACACATCAGACAGCTCAGAACTCTTCATGTTTAAGAGGGCTTCCTCGAGATGGTAGCATGGGCCTTCATACGTGAGAGTTGGATGGTGGGGACACAGAACTAGGAATCGTATCACAAGGGTAATTTAATTCCTACTTCGCACGAAGGGTCGTCTTTTCTCCACCAGTTATATTGACAGCAGCTTGTCTTCGGGCTGCTGTACTCTGTCATTTTCCTCTCGTCTTTCTGAGAGAGAAGACTAGAGTTGATTTCGTTGCCTTGCTCGCTGCTTCAGGTTGAGTCGACAAGGAACTGGCACCAACAAGAAGATCCAAAGATGTAATAGACCTCCATTTGTTATATTTAGAATGAAAATCTGAGATGTAATAGATTTCCATTAAGATGTATCTATATTTTTAAAGAAGGAATAAAGAATAATTTTTTTCTCTCCTTTATGACTTGATTTGATGTAATGATATAGAAAATAGAATCCATAGGTAATGTGGACATAAATTTATTTTTCTATTGATGATCTTCAAGCCAGCTGGGACTCAAAGACAGGATATCATGTCTAAAAAGAGGATATCTGTGATAATACAGACTTATCATAAAGATAAGGTATCTTTTAAAACAGCTGGGTTTCAAAAGACAGAATTAATGATTTGGATGGACTCCACGGGAGATTTTGAGTATTTTTTATCTGTGGCTTTATTTACGAAAAAGTAAATAAACGATAATAAATGTAGGCCTAAAAAGATTGACGAGTGAATAAGCATGTCTTTTCAAAGAAAGGTCGCTTCGATTCTCGAGACAGAGAATAAATGAAGACTTCTTCATGAGATGAAAGGAGTTGAATGAACGAACACGCCTTTTTGAGGAAAGGTCGCTTCGGTTCCCGAGACAGAATGTTTGGCCTTTCTGTCTATAAATAGTGCAGAACTTTTGAGAATGTTATACACACCTATCCTTTCATCGCAAATGTCTTCCGAAGATGCACCCAAGGAGGCTGAGGCCATCCAAAGAACGAAGCCGCCATCGACACTCATTCCAACGAGCCTTTGCCACCCATTCGGCCAGAAGTGGGAGAAAGCTCGGCTGTTCCTGAATTAAAACAGGACATTCTTGCCAAACTTGTGGAGCCTGAAAGTACTGTCGAGGAAGAAGCTCCGAGGAAGGCTGCTTGGGAGCTACTGGTGTCGTCGGATAATAATGTCTTCGAGCTTCTTGCGAAATATGTTTTCAATCAAGAGGGCTCTGGTCCTCGTTAATTTTATGTATTTCCTTCTGTTTGAGTTATAAAATAAAAAGAATTTTTATTTACATTCCGATTCTCTGTGTTGATATCTCTTTGTCTTCAAACAAGATATTTCTTAAGAAATTTGCCATTAATGGACATCATGGTGAATCGACCATCCATACCATTCAATTGATAAGCTCCATTTGAGAAAACTTTGCTTACAATGTAGGGTCCTTCCTACTTCGCTTCGAATTTGCCTTTGCTCATGTGCGTCATAGTCATAGGACATCTGACGGTTAGAACTAGTTCTTCTTTCTGAAATGTTCGGACTTTGACTTTACGGTTGAAGGCTTTTGATAGACGAGCTTTGTATAACTCAATATGTTGTTGAGCTAGGAGTTGTTTCTCGTCAAGCGCTTCAAGCTCCTGAAGTCTCAGATGATCATTGTTTTCGGTTGTGAGTTCATTGGCAATAGCAATCCTTAAGGAAGGGATCTGGATTTTCAATGGTAAGACGGCCTCGCATCCATATACCAAAGAGAAAGGTGTACAGCCTGTAGGAGTACGTACAGTAGTACGGTAAGCCCACAGACATTCTCCAAGCTTTTCACTCCAGTTCTGTTTGTTGGTAGAAACAAACTTCTTGAGAAGTTTGATGATGGTCTTGTTAAATGCTTCTGCCAATCTGTTAGCTGCAAGATTGTAAGCTGTAGAAACAATATTATTGATCATGTTGCCATCGTAGAATCGAGTGAACTTCTGACTGATAAATTGTGGCCCATTTTCGTGAATGATTCGCTGGGAACACCGAATCTGTGGATCACATGATGCTTAATAAAATTGATAACACTGCTTGTCTTGACCTCAGCTAGAGGTATAGCTTCAGCCCACTTTGAGAAATAATCAGTTATGGCCAATATGAACCGATGTCCTCGAGACGAGGGAGGGTTAATAGAACCAATGACATCCATGCCCCAAGCTTCAAAGGGCCATGATGCTGCCATCGGGTGAAGAAATTCTGATGGTTGATGGATGAAGTCAGTATGGATTTGACATGCTCGGCACTTTCTTGCTCAATTGCATCAGATACCATCGAGGGCCAATAGTAGCCCATACGGCGAATACGATCCTGTAGTTTAGGACCAGGTTGATGTGCACCACAAATATCGTCATAAGCTTCATGAAGTATTTGTTTTGCTTCCTCTCCTACAAGATAGCATAGGAGTACGCCGTCAAATGTTCGTCGGTAGAGCGTCTTTGTAGCATGATTATAATAGAATCTGAGTGACCGCCGACGAATTGTTCTAGACTCCTTAGGATCTTCGGGTAAGATATCATGGACCATGAATTCTATGAAAGGAGTCCTCCAATCCTCACTGTTAGTACAAACTTTAACTGAATTATTGAATTCCATGTTTGAATTCTTGACTTCAATATTTAAGTTATTCTCGGTATAAAATAACTCTCTATTAGTGATGACGATCATTTGTTGCCTTCTTACTGGAATTGCTAAAACTGCTGCAAGATTAGCGAGTGCATCAGCCTCTGTATTACACGCTCGGCGTACATACTCGATGAAGAAGCCTTTGAATGAAGTAGTCATCCTGATCACTGCATCATGATATGGGGCCAAATCTAGATGTCGAACTTCGTACGTGCCTCTAACTTGGTTGACAATCAGTTTGGAGTCTCCGTAAACTTCAAGATACTCAATATCTAATTGTTTAGCCAATTGGAGACCAATGAGCAGAGCGTTGTATTCAGCCACATTATTGGAACACGACTCATCTAAAGAATAAGCTCTTTAAATAGCTAACCCTTCTGGTGAGACGAGGACGATTCCAACTCCAGCAATAATAGCACCTTTTGGCCCGATTCTGGATGCACCATCAAAGAATAGATGCCATGTAAGAATTTCTTCTGAAATCATGTTGGACTCCAAAGTTTCGTCTGGAATCTCGTCGTAGATTTTAGACGTTTCGGGAACTGGATGAGCTGCCAGAAAGTCAGCAAAGGCTTGACCTTTAACAGACTTTTGAGGAACATAAACCATATCATATTGTGCTAACAACATGGCCCATGTTGCAAGCCTGGAATTGAGTGTACTGGGCTTCTTCATCAGGACCCGGAGGGGGTTAACTCTAGAAATAACATGAATAGTTTGGACAGTGATATAATGTCTCGTCTTTTGAACAGCAAACATCAAATCTAGACATTCTTTTTCCACTGGGGTGTATCGGTGTTCAGCTCCAACTATTGTACGGCTAAGATAATAGATAGTCTATTCATGCCCTTCTTTATTCTTCTGAGCTAATAAAGCACCTAGTGAATGGTCCATTGCTCGAACATACATCAGGAAGGGTATACCTGAGACTGAAGGTACTAGAATTGGAGGTTTCATCAAGTACCGCTTTATGTTTTCAAATGCTTGTTGACATTCTTCAGTCCAAATAAAAGACACACCTTTCTTCATGAGTTGAGTGAACGGTCTACACCTTCCAGAGATAATTGAGATGAATCTCCTGATATACGTAAGCCGTCCCTGGAATCCTCGTAGCTCTTTTAGGTTGCGTGGAGGACGCATCTCTTAGACGGCTTTGATTTTCTCAGGTTCAACATGTATACCTTTAGAGGTAATAACGAATCCAAGAAATTTGCCACTAGAGACTCCCAGGAATGACTTGGTGGGATTCATCTTGAGTTGATGCTGGCATATTAGGTCGAATATAGTTCTCAAGTCTTGAATGTGGTCTTTCTTTAGACGACTTTTGACAGCAATATCGTCTACATAGCATTCAACCGTCTTTCGCAAATGGTCACGAAAGATAGTACTCATGGCCCGCTGATAAGTTGTACCGGTAATTTTGAGACCAAACGGCTTGACTGTATAGCAATAGACTCCAAAAGGAGTGCGAAAAGATATATGTTTCTCATCTTCCGGATGCAGCTTAATTTGATTATATCCTAAAAATCTGTAAAACCCCTAAATTTTTACTATATTTTTTTATCAATTTTGGTACTGATTTAAAAATTTTGTATTGTACGTCGCATTGTCGTATTGTACGTTGTGCGCAAGCGGCGTATTCGTAAATTGCTCGTCGAGTGCGAATATGTGCGAGGTACATATTTTTGTAAAATATTTTTAGAAGCTTGATTTTTTTTCAAATAATAAATAATAAATATTTTCGATTATTTTAAAAGTTTTAAAATACGTCATATTAGAATTTCCAACTCTTTATTTTACATTATGAAAGGTTTTATAAATGATAATTTTGAAAACGTGGTATTATGCAGATATTCATTTCATAGGAGGTGCATAAATTTAAAGTATATATATATAATTCCATTTTTCAAATTTATTGATATTAATATATTATTATTCAAAAAGATATTTAAAAATATTTATTATTTTTGAAATTATTATTACTGGTATTTTTGGAAAATATATTTGAAAATTTTCGTGGCCATTTTAAATCTCAATTTGATTCTATGGGGTTAATTTAAAAAGTTTAAAAGTAAAATTTGTATTTATATTAAGTTTAGATAATCTGGAATTGAATTAGAATTTAATTTAATTTTAGATTTGATTTATTTAATTTAATATGGCATTATCTATAGGAGAATTTAAATTCTCTCAATCCCTATCCAACTGGGAATTTCCACCTCCTATATAAGGAGAGGTACTCATCCAGAAAATCCACACAAAACCAATCTCCACAAATTCATGCAACGTGATGTGCATCATGTCTGTGACGCAGAATATTATTCCAGCCTTTACAGTCATCACATCGTGTCCACAGCCCGGACACGTCGACGTCCCCCTACCCGTTCCACCGTCATCACAACCACAGTCCCGCCTTCACCGTGCCCCAGTCCACAACAACCCATCCCGACCAACCCGCAGCACTTCCACCATCACCACCGGACCACCATATGGTCGGCCTCCACCTCACCTGGTCTCCTCCGACTTAGCCCTTCTCCCAAATCGTTCTCGACAGTCTCCTTCCACCCGAGCAGCCGCAGTATCACCGATTCGTCCGGCCACTCATCCCCCGCTTCGCCACAGTGCGCCACCACCATCATCGCCACCATGGTCATCCTCTCCGGCAACCACCAGAACTCCTGACCCACCACCACGACCGGCTCCCCACCTCCGGCGGTCCACCACCATAACCCCTCGGCCCGGTCGACCTCCGCTCTCTGCCACCATCACCAACACCAAAAACCCTAATTTTGAAAATACCACCACCACCGCCTTACCTGCCGCTCCTCCAGACCGCCTCCTTCCGCTCCGCCGACCCTGGGTCTCCTCGCCACCAGCACTTCGACCCAAGGACGACGATCCGCCTCGGCCGACTATCCCGAGCCACCTTCTGCCCGTGCCCAGGGCCGCCGCCTCACCGTCTCTCCGCCAGATCCGTGCTCGAGAAATCGACGTCGACCTCCGTCTTCTCCGCAGTGCCACACATCCTAGCCGCCCTTCCACTGCGCGCCGTCCTCCCCACCGCACCGACGAGCCGACCGCTCGATAAACCCTTCTCGAATTCGTTCCCCCTTCTCTCTAAAGTTTTTCTTTTCAATTAATGGTAACTCTCTCTCTCCACTCTCTTGTCCTTTCCTCTTTAGAAGAACAGCTCAGCATCTGCTATTTTTTTATTATTTTATTTTTCTATCATTATTATTATTATTATTATTATTATTATTATTATTATTATTATTATTATTATTACTATTATCATTACTATTATCATCAACATCAGTATTATTATTATTATTATTATTATTATTATTATTATTATTATTATTATTATTATTATTATTATTATTATCATTAGTATTATTTATTATTATTATTATTATTATCATTAGTATTATTATTTGGTTATATACATATAGATATTTTGCTAAATTTATGAGCAATTAATTATAGCTATTAATATTGTCAAATATTTATTTAATATATTCGTTTACAAAGTGTAGTATTTTCATCTAATTTTAAAACTGATTTTTCTTAAATTTTTAATCACTTATCTAAAATAAATTTTTAAGGAATAATTATCTACGAATATTTGATCAATAAAATAGTTTTTTCATTAGTATAAGTAAGTTATAAATATCTTCTAAGTAAACATATGTCTAGTTTTAAATAGTATAAATATTTTCGAGAAATAAGTTATAAATATCTATCTATGCAAACCCTTCGATTTTGAATCCTTACCGTGACTAATCTCGTTCATATTGTCTTGCGAATCCGGACTTCTTCAATTGGGCTTGGCCATCCGACTAATCGAAATGCTGTCAGACAAACACACCATGCCAGGCGACACACCAGGCAAGACACCTTGCCTTTACTATTTAAATTTTTGCTCAATATCATGCATGCTTTTTCTTTATGTTGTTCTTTCAAAATTATATATATATGCAAATTATTTTACTTTATGCTATTGGCTTAGAGTTAAGGGACTACCATATGTTTATAGAATCTCATAAAATGTCACGATGTGCCACGGGTTGTGTGTGAGTGGTGAGTCGCATAAAGCTTCGGACTTGCGTACCGATCGTACATCGGTGCGTACAGGCCGTGCGTTAGGATATAACTGTCAATAGATTGTGTAAAAGACTTAGCGGTTATTAAGGATTAAACAGTACCGTGGAGACGACGCATGTAGTATCATTGGGGGGAGGGGACAGTTATTAGCGTAGGGGCTACATTTTATTTTTACACACATTTTGGGCCGAGGGTGACTCTTATGAGCACTACCTTCTGTCCAAGGCCGATAGTGACTCGGATGGGCGCTACTTACTGCCACTCTTTATTTAATCTGCTGAGCCTACAGTCCCTGCGTAGAACAATATCCTCAAAGTGCATATCACCTAGAATGGGTAGGAACCTTTACTCATGCATACTTTTCTGTTGAGCTTATTTATTCAGTTTATCGGCATGATATTATGTGTCTTGTTACGTCCCTCTGGGGACCTGGTTATCTCTCTAGGTGCGTTTTTCGTGATGTCTTGCAGGTACTCTAGCTAAGGCCATTCATTCTTCCATGATGATTGCGCTTGGACTCGTCACTTGCTCTCGCATGCTAAATTCTTTCCTTGTATATTTTTCCATATTTAAATTGGTTGATAGTGGACTTTGTCTCCGCCCAACTATTGTGTACATGACAAACTCAAAAATTGCTTTATATCATTATTTATCTTTGTGGATGAGATTTAGTGTCATGGCTTTCTACATTCAGCTTATGTATACATACGAGCCGTATATTTACTCGTACGTATACAGCTGGCATGATACGTATCTAGTCTCAAGTATTTGGGACTGGGGCGTTACATGTTTTTGTGGTGGCCCATGCAGGTCAAGTTTGCCGTTTCAGTTACATAACTATACTGAACGGGCCTGCAATATAGGATTAGAGTCTAGAATCTCATCCACCGACTTGACATCCTTTCTTGACTTCAAATTTTGAACTCTCGTTCGACCTCCTTGATTTGCATCCTGCTTGAATTCCTCCTACCGTAAATTCTTATCTTTCGTGCTTAGTGACATTTAGAAAGATGACTACACTACTATATACTTATTGGTCAACCATATGGCTAGAAGGGTTACGTTGGCAATTGGAATACATTTAAGACTCTAATGGAATTAAAAAGGCATTTTAAAAAAAAAATGTGATTTACTTATTAGTAATTTGTAAAATAGGATATCTAAGGAAGTTGTAGTCTTGAGATTTCTAAGTAGTGATCATAAGAGGATTGATAGGATTTTATTTTTATGCTGCAAAAAAATAGTTGAAATCTATACACAATTGATTTAAGAAATTGTTTTGATTTTCGAATTTTGATATTTATGATCTATTGGATTATAGCTATACGTCTTTGAGCAAATATAAAACTGATTTCAATTTCAAGTTGTGATATTTATGATTTATTGAGTTATAGTTATACGCATTTGAACAGTTATAAATTTGGTTTGAAAATGATCTTGGATTTTAAATGTAGCAGTAGAAATTATTCTCGTACAACTTACGATTAGTATGTTTCTTAAATTTCAAATTTTGAGTGGAAGCAGCAAATTTTTTATTTGGGTTTAAAATATTTTGGAAGATATAAAAATAATTTTTGAGGAAGATTTTCAAAATTTTAAATTGTGGCATGTGATTTATGATTTACAAATTTATTTAGATTTTGAGTAAAAAGGTTTTGATTGAGATTATCAATAAATTGGCCAAAAAAAAGAAAAAAATAATTATGTCATCGAATTAGGGTTGATAAGTGCATTAAGATATTGACCTTCAATTTTGAGATTGTTTTTCTTGCTAAGAGTCTTTCTGTAGTTATTTAAAAAAATTTGGGTTTTAAAATTTTGATTGATTATGAGATTTTTACGGATTCGTGAATTATGAACTCTTGATTTCAATAGTTGGATTTGAACGTTTAAGTTTTGGAAAAACTTAGTAGTAACATGGTAAAAGTTTACTTTGAGATTATTAAAGGAAATGAAATTGTTAGCCATAATCTAATTGGGCAGCTTAGAGTAAATACAATTTTGGTGGTTTATTGTTTTTAAAATTTTTTTTTATTAAGAGACTTTTTGAGGAAACTCCAGTTAAATTTTTTTTTACCACTAAGGTAACTCTAATGAGTTAGGAGTAATCCATACTAATTGCCATATCCCTCACGACCATGATAGTAGTGTACATACAAGTGTTATTAGTCATCTCCAAGATCACATGGTTATATTTCAATCTTGACTTCCTCGACATTTCCTCAAATCTAGATGTTGTCGTGACTTTCTAACCATGTGAAACTTGAAAAATAATTGGATTGTTCCTTGATCATACCCCATCAAGTGGCTGTCATATCTCTAGAAATGGTATTCCTAATTTATTTTGCCTTGATCTACTAGAATATGAATTATCATTATTTCATGCATTAACTTGGTCATTTACTTTGTGCGTTAATCATTATTTCATGAATTCCCACTTTCTATTTTAATTCTTTTGTGTCCTTTACCGTGACTTGAATATTTAGAGCACAACACTAGACGTTTCCTTTCCACAAATTTCACAAGCAATACCTACACGAGCCCACCTTCATGTAGGTATATCACGTGCCACTAAAACACGTCTCCTTGTACTCTAATTTCATATTGCGACTTTCAGGTCAAAAAGACTGGACTCTTATCCCTACCGTGAAACCAATATACTTTTTAACTATAGATGGGACTCGACCTCGACTCAATTCTTTCCACCCGATGTGTAATGGTTGACTTGCGCTTTACCTTGATTGCTTGACCCATTGACCCTTTTACACTACTAGTTTAACTCTTGTAAGTTGGGTAGAATACCTCCCGACCTAACCAACATTTTGTGGACCACATTGATAGGTTCACTTGGACCATAGAATTCAGTGGACCCTAACTTATCTAGTAAACCAAGCCGACTACATAGGCCCAAATTTCGGACGGAACTTAGATTTTATAAGATCTGGGACTAATTGATTTCTTTCATCATTACCCTTTACTTATTATTTTATCGACCTATAATGCTAAAATAGCTTAGTTTTGCAAGCGTATTCTTTATCAAGCTTGATCATGACATATGTTTAATGTGGGCGCCCACTAATACATTGTCTAATCAGAACCAACGTATTATGGTCTGATCAACCATAGTACACTTGGTTCGCTTTTTGTATATTGTTCAACGTGGATGCAGACATAGTTAAACTTGGCCCTAGAGAGTCATCCGCGACTGCCTTGACAATTCTACTTGAAATTTTTTTCCATCGTCTTTGAACCACCTATCCGTATTCGATAATATCTTCTTCAAACTCATTATTATTCGTCTTTCGCCTATATTAGAAAGACAAACACTCATACTTGACATTCCCTTTAGTTTTTCTATCACCTATGATCACGTGTAGTTAGCCATTGCTAACCCATGGTGATATCCTCGTCTTAAAATTTTTTTTTCGTCCTATTCCCCGACCCTATATCTTCTATCGTGACCCCTAATCACTTGAATGATTCCTATCATCCTTTCATTTGTGCCTTCAACCTAGACACTTACCATGCAACCTTCTCCGAAAGAGCCCTATCCCCCAAGTCTCCAAAATATCCACTTAAACTACTTCCATCATACTATTATGATTTTTACCTTGACTAGCAACCCTCGTTCAATTCCAAATTCGTGAATTATTTCGCCTTTACCAAAATCACGATTTTCTAAAAGCATATTTGTCGTTTCGTTACCTCGCCCAATGATTTGTGTTGCCTTACCCTCGTATCTTCTCAACCCTACTTATTGCTAAATTTCGAGGACAAAATTCTTGTAAGTTGGGTAGGATGTAAAACCCCTAAATTTTTACTATATTTTTTATCAATTTTGGTACTGATTTAAAATTTTTGTATTGTACGTCGCATAGTCGTATTGTACGTTGTGCGCAAGCGGCGTATTCGTAAATTGCTCGTCGAGTACGAATATGTGCGATGTACATATTTTTGTAAAACATTTTTAGAAGCTTGATTTTTTTCAAATAATAAATAATAAATATTTTCGATTATTTTAAAAGTTTTAAAATACGTCATATTGGAATTTCCAACTCTTTATTTTATATTATGAAAGGTTTTATAAATGATAATTTTGAAAACGTGGTATTATGCAGATATTCATTTCATAGGAGGTGCATAAATTGAAATTATATATATATATATAATTCTATTTTTTAAATTTATTGATATTAATATGTTATTATTCAAAAAGATATTTAAAAATATTTATTATTTTCGAAATTATTATTATTGGTATTTTTGGAAAATATATTTGAAAATTTTTGTGGCCATTTTAAATCTCAATTTGATTTTATGGGGTTAATTTAAAAAGTTTAAAAGTAAAATTTATATTTATATTATGTTTAGATGATCTAGAATTAAATTAGAATTTAATTTAATTTTAGATTTGATTTATTTAATTTAATATGGTATTATCTATAGGAGAATTTAAATTCTCTCAATCCCTATCCAACTGGGAATTCCCACCTCCTATATAAGGAGAGGTACTCATCCAGAAAATCCATACAAAACCAATCTCCACAAATTTGTGCAACGTGTTGTGCATCGTGTCTGTGACGCAGAATATTATTCCAGCCTTTACAATCATCCACATCGTGTCCACAGCCCGGACACGATGACGTCCCCCTACCCGTTCCACCGTCATCACAACCACAGTCCCGTCTTCCCCGTGCCCCTGTCCACAATAACCCATCCCGACCAACCCGCAGCACCCCGTGCCGCAGTATCTCCGATTCGTCCGGCCACTCAACCCCGCTTTGCCACAGTGTGCCACGACCATCATCGCCACCATGGTCATCCTCTCCGGCAATCACCAGAACTCCTGACCCGCCACCACGACCGGCTCTCCAGCTCCGGCGGTCCACCACCATAACCCCTCGGTCCGGTCGACCTCCGCTCTTCGCCACCATCACCAACACCAAAAACCCTAAATTTTAAAACACCACCACCACCGCCTTACCTGCCGCTCCTCCAGACCGCCACCTTCCGCTCCGCCGACCCTGGGTCTCCGTGCCACCAGCACTTCGACCCAAGGGCGACGATCCTCCTCAGCCGTCTATCCCGAGCCACCTCCTGCCGGCGCCCAGGGCCGCCGCCTCACCGTCTCTCCGCCAGATCCGCGCTCGAGAAATCGGCGCCGACCTCCGTCTTCTCCGTAGCGCCACACATCCGAGCCGCCCTTCCGCCGCGCGCCGTCCTTCCCGCCGCACCGACGAGCCGACCGCTCTATAAACCCTTCTCGAACTCGTTCCCCCTTCTCTCTGAAGTTTTTCTTTTCAATTAATGGTAACTCTCTCTCCACTCTCTTGTCCTTTCCTCTTTAGAAGAACAGCTCAGCATCTGCTATTATTTTTTTTATTATCATTTTAATTTTCTATCATTATTATCATTATTATTATTATTATTATTATTATTATTATTATTACTATTGTCATTACTATTATCATCAACATCTGTATTATTATTATTATTATTATTATTATTATTATTACTATTATTATTATTATTATTATTATTATTATCATTAGTATTATTTATTATTATTATTATTATTATTGTTATTATTATTATTATTATTATTATTATTATTATTATTATCATTAGTATTATTATTTGGTTATATACATATAAATGTTTTGCTAAATTTATGACCAATTAATTATAGCTATTAATATTGTCAAATATTTATTTAATATATTCGTTTACAAAGTGTAGTATTTTTATCTAATTTCAAAACCGATTTTTCTTAAATTTTCAACCACTTATCTAAAATAAATTTTTAAGGAATAATTATCTACGAATATTTGATCAATAAAATAGTTTTTCCATTAGTATAAGTAAGTTATAAATATCTTCTAAGTAAACATATGTCTAGTTTTAAATAGTATAAATAATTTTGAGAAATATGTTATAAATATCTATCTATGCAAACCCTTCAATTTTGAATCCTTACCGTGACTAATCTCGTTCATATTGTCTTGCGAATCCGAACTTCTTCAATTGGGCTTGGCCATCCGACTAATCGAAATGCTGTCAGACAAACACACCATGCCAGGCGACACACCAGGCAAGACACCTTGCCTTTACTGTTTAAATTTTTGCTCAATATCATGCATGCTTTTTCTTTATATTATTCTTTCAAAATTATATATATATACAAATTATTTTACTTTATGCTATTGGCTTAGAGTTAAGGGACTACCATATGTTTATAGGATCTCATAAACTGTCACGATGTGCCACGAGTTGTGTGTGAGTGGTGAGTCACATATAGCTTCAGACTTGCGTACCGACCGTACATTGGTGCGTACAGGCCGTGCGTTAGGATATAACTGTCAATAGATTGTGTAGAAGACTTGGCGGTTATTAAGGATTAAATAGTGCCGTAGAGACGACGCATGTATAGTATCATTGGGGGAAGGGGATAGTTATTAGCCTAGGGGCTACATTTTATTTTTACACACATTTTGGGCCAAGGGTGACTCTTATGAGCACTACCTTCTGTCCAAGGCCGATAGTGACTCGGATGAGTGCTACTTACTGCCACTCTTTATTTACTCTGCTGAGCCTACAGCCCCTGCGTAGAACCTTGTCCTCAAAGTGCATATCACCTAGAATGGGTAGGAACCTTTACTCATACAAACTTTTCTGTTGAGCTTATTTTCAGTTTATCGGCATGATATTATGTGTCTTGTTACGTCCCTCTGAGGACCTGGTTATCTTCCTAGGTGTGTGTTTCGTGATGTCTTACAGGTACTCTAGCTAAGGCCATTCCTTCTTCCATGATGATTGCGCTTGGACTCGTCACTTGCTCTCGCTTGCTAAATTCTTTCCTTGTATATTTTTCCATATTTAAATTGGTTGGTAGTGGACTTTGTCTCCGCCCAACTATTATATACATGACAAACTCAAAAATTGCTTTATATCATTATTTATCTTTGTGGATGAGATTTAGTGTCATAGCTTTCTATATTTTACAGCTTATGTATACATACGAGCCGTATATTTACTCGTATGTATACAGCTGGCATGATACGTATCTAGTCTCAAGTATTTGGGACTGGGACGTTACAAAATCTATCCATAAAAGATATACGTTCAAATCTGCAAGTATTGTCGATCATGACATCAGTAATTGGAAGAGAAAATTCGTCTTTGGGACAAGCTTCATTAAGGTCTCTAAAGTCGATGCAGACTCAGACCTTCCCTGTTTTCTTTAAAATTGGGACAACATTAGCCACCCAGTCCGGATGTTGTTCTTCTTTGATGAAGCCACAGGCAATGAGCTTCTTGATTTCAGATTCTATGGCATCCATCATGTCAAGTCAAAATCGACGCTGTTGCTGCTTGACTGGCTTCGCATTCGGTAGAATGTTAACCTTATAGGTAGCGATCTGAGGATCTAATCCCGGCATGTCTTCATAGCTCCAAGCGAATATATCAATGTATTCCCTAGTAAGTTGGATCAGTTCTTGTTTATCTGCTTTAGGGAGGCTTTTGTTGACAAATATTGGTCTTGATGAGGTTTTATCTCCTACATTGACTTGAACTAACTGATATTCGATAGGTGGCTCACGTTGCTCGAAGCAAGGCTCCCATTGAGTATCCATCCTTTGTGCCCAAGGATCAGATTCACAGACTTCGGCAAAATCTTCGTCGTCTTCCGAGAATTCGGCAATTACCATATTGGAAGATAGAGTCACTCGATCGACATGCCCTACACTGGTGTCTGAATCCCATGAGACAGAATCAGAAGAGTTAGATCATTATTCTTCATCGAATTCAGAGACTTTTTGGGTTAGAATTAATGAAGTATAACCTAGTCCCCGCTTTATTTTGCTGTAGTATTGTTGTGATTTTCCTTTTGGAGCAGGAATACGAATAGGAGTTCGTCTTCCCTTACCACCATTGAGACCAACTTTAAAATTATAGCCCATCTTTTGAATGATATCTTTTGATTGTTTACTATAACGACATAGTTGAATTCTTCCATTATCATGATTTTCTTCTTCACCATTGGACATGATCTTCTATTTTGTTCCTTTACTAAAAAGTATAGGAAGTTCATCTTTCTTCCTGAAGGGAACTAAGAAGAAGGAGTCCTGCATTGGTTCAAGCAATACTTCATTTTGGGAAGCTTGAACTGCGCCTATGGTAAGTGGTTCAAAGTTATCTAACTAAATAACATTGAGTATAATAAAGAACATCAGTATTCTGTAAAGGAGATGTTATTTTATTGATTTGTACATCAACATTTAGAACATGATTCTTAGCCTTAACAGAAGGCTTAATAAGGTTGATAACCAGAGGAGGAGAAGGAGGTTTCTTAGCCTCAACAGAAGGCTTAGTAAGGTTGACAACAAGAGGAGGAGAAGGAGAAGGTGAAGGTTTATTACGATGAAGGTCGATAACCAGAGGCTCAGAAAGGGTGATCTCCTTTTGTTCCCTTTCTATAGCAGGAGGCTGCTTGTTATGAGAGGAAAGATGTATAGTCAATGACTGAGAAGAAGAGGGACGAGTAGTACGTCCTTTGACGGAGATCATGAGAACATCTTTTGAAGTATCTTTCTGATCTTCCTCACTATCCATCGCCAATACAACCTTCATGAACTCTTCCTTGTACATCCGAGAGTCAGTACAATACGCTTCAATACCCCCTGAAAGGATTTAAGTCGACTACTTCCTTCTGAACCTCTCCATTGACATCTACATATTTGAAGCATTGATGTAGAGTAGATGGTACAATATTATGCTCATGCAGAAAGGGTCTTTCCAGTAAAGCATTATAAGAGCCATGATTATCGATCACGTAGAAAGTAACCTTTGTACGAATATTGCCTATTTGAACCTTCAGACGAATCTTTCCCAGAGGTTTACTTCTTCAAGAATTGAATCCTAAAATTGTCGTAATGGTTGTTGAAAGATTGTGTACAGGAATCTTTAATGCATCTAGTAGAGTCTTTGGTATGATGCTAAATGCAGATCCAGGATCGATCAAAATGCGATCAACCTTTATGGTATCAACATATCCCGTGAAGTGGAGGGGTCGGTCATGATGATTGTATTCCAACAGCATATCATCTTGTGTAAAGGTGATGTTGGGTATCAGTTCTATCACACTATGACAATGAAGGCATGTTATAGGCGCTTCCTTTGGCTTCTTGAGGAATGTTAGACAAGTATCATCTTGCATCAAAACTTCACTCAATGTCTCTCGAGTTTCTTTCTAAAGACGGAGTAGCTCAAAAATTGACAATCTTGTCGGGGTATTAGCCAGCTGAGCCAATATATCAAAGTTATACGACTTTTCGAGTCCCAAAGTTGGAGTCTTCTTCAATACTTTATCAAAATGGACAGGCTATTTTCCTTTGTAGGCTATCGTCGGTTTAGGAATAGTTGGTTCTACTGGAGGTAATGAAGCTGATGGAACATTGACAGCAGGAGAAGATGATGCTTGAGGAGCCTCCTGAGCTGGAGCAGGGTTTTCTTGACCTCCTGAATAGTCTTTTAGGTAAGGTTTCCCAGATCTGGTACCAGCTAAGGCTTCTTCTTCGGATACAGGTTCGAAGGACACCATATTGCAACTCTTTGCCTGGGTCTTGCTTCTGGAAGGTTTTTTTTTTACAAGATAAAAAGTTCGTCCTGTAACCCAAACCAACCCGAGATTGGTTGTGAGAAAGATATAGAGAAAGAGGTATAGGAGATCCCTTCCCATGGTTCAAACCAGAGGCCTTTTGTAGATCATATCCTATTTTCGTTATTAGTTCACGAGACTGTGGACTATACAGATGGAAAGCTGGTTGATATTTGGCTTCTGACTTTGATAATGTTGTCTCAGCAGGAAAAGAAGAAGAAGAATTATCTGCTGCCGAGATAAAGGTAGCAGTTAGAGGTGGAAGACAATGTTCACCCAACGAAATCATATGACATGATTTATATTTAGTGGCCTTCTTAGACTTGGTGGAGGAAGACGGTGTTTCGAAGTCAGCCACTAAATCTGGATGGATCCACATAATTTCTCCTTTATCAGTTGACAGAGGAACAAGACCATCAGTTCGTGCAGGTGGAAGATTAACAATCTTTAGAGTAGTTCTCGGGATGGGGATGACGCCGTCCTGCACAAGTTGAGCCAGAAAATCTCCAAATTGTAGAGAGACGACGTTAGCCGTTACAGTTTTCTTGTCTTGTTGGAGAGTGATTGCACCGAAATTGACCATCTCCTGAATTTTACCCTTGAGCACATAGCATGCTCGTGTTGGATGTCCAATAAATCTGTGGTAAACACAATATTGATGATGGTCAGTCTTACCAACTTTCTCTAGTCGTTTTGCTTCTGGCAGTTGAAGTTTATTGCTCTTGATTAGACAATCAAAGATACTCATGATATCATCTTCATCAAAAGAGTATTCTTCTTTTGGACGTGGTGCCCTTTGTGGTGGTACTGTTGGGGTAGATGTTGGCTGACTTACATTGATAGTTAGAGCTTCTTTACCTTTGAGATTAATAGCCAAAGTCTCCTTGCTCTTACGCTTGTTCTGACGGCCACTATTATTTGGTGTAGCGTGTTCATCTTTGTCAAGATTAGGCATTTGAATACCTAATTGTTTGAACTTGTCAGCACTCTCTTCTGCAGCTTTGGCGTTCACTATAAAGGAAGGCTAGTCCAAGAACTATGTTGATCCCGTCTACATGCTGATTATAGGCAACAGGTTTGATTTGCAAGTGTCAATAGTCAAAGCATCTGGAGTTCTGAGAGGCATTTTGAGTGCTTCACGGCGGAATCGTTCAATAAAACGTTCAGTAGTTTTATTATGTCATTGTTTGATTTTGATGAGAGCAGACATAGTCATGTCGTTGGTTCCATCATAAAATCATTCCAAGAACATTTGTTTGAAGGCATAAAAAGATGTTATACAACCATCTGGTAAACTATGATACCAGTCATATGCTGCACCAGCTAAACAGCCGACAAATACTCTAGTAAGAAGAGCATCATTTGGTTGAAGTTGATCGATCATTACTTCAAAGTGATTGAGGTATTGACTTGGAGATGTTCTGCCATCAAACAGCATAATAGTAGGGGGTTTGTATTTAGGAGGAAATTGGACTTATTTCTATTCTATGGGATAAGGTTGTTTGATCCCAAGCTTCTGTAAGTCATCTTTCTGTTTGAAAGCTTCTAATTGAGTACGTAAAAATTTTACGGCCTCATTAGTATTTTTTGATAATTGTGGAGCAGTGGATTGATTTGATATGTTAGGAGGGGGTACTGCATGATAAGTACCACCCTGGCACCAGATTGACTTGGAATAGCCTGCTTAGGAATGGGTGTGAGGAGACTGTACCCCCAGATCAATATTGATGGGAGCTGATGTTGTTACAGGTTCCTGAGTCGGAATCAGATTCACAACTGGTGGAACTGTATGTTGTGCCATAATCGCAGCATGCATGCCTGTCATCATCTCATCCACGTTCTTCAAATTTGCCTCAAAAGCTGTAACGCCCGTATTTTGGGATACGTATTTTGATTAGGCTATATGTATTTTGGACCTGTATTTCATTTTCTTAAATTTTGGCCTGTAATTGTAATTGGCTCGACTTGCAGATTTTTTAGTTTTCTCGTAAATTGGGTTTTGACCAGGCGTGGTTTTATTCCCTGTGGGGAAGGATTTAGTTGGTTTGGTTTGGTTTGGTTTAGTTTGCATTGGACCACCCTAGTTAACCTCCACCCTCAACACAACATACATTCCCTCATTAAAATCCTACCTAACTTTCTCTCTCCTCATAACTTCTATTAATTTTCTTCATCTTCTTCTTCCTTCCTCCACCAACACCATAGGCAAGTACACCTTGCCACAAAATAAGCACCCCATTTTATTTGCCCATTAGCTAGATTAGGCCATGGTGAACAACATTAGAACTTGGCATTTTATGATTTGGAGCTTCTATTTTTCTAGATCTAAGTTTTACCTATTTTCGGATTTTTTTGGTTTTGATCTATTACACTTAGACTTTTGCTTATTTTGATGCTTCTATATGGAAGAGAATTCAATTTTACACAAGTTAGAACTTTAAAAATCCAAATTTGGTTTTGTTTTGGCTAAATTATGAAGATTGGAAATTTGGAGTTCTTGGAGTTTTCTCTCGACCTGTTGGAGAAGAAGACCTCTCGGCCAGCGCTCTTTAGCGCTGGGCTGAACCGCGCTCAGCACTCCTTGCTGAACCGTGCATCCCCCTCGGCCAGCGCTCTTTAGCGCTCGGCTGACCCGCGCTCGGTACCCCTTGGCGAACCGCGCTCCTTCTTTCCTGCGCAGCTCACCCAGCACAGCTCGCTCTCAGCGCAACCCGACCCAGCGCAGCTTGCACCCAGCGCAGCTCGCTCTCAGCGCAGCTCACCACTGTGCAGCCCGCTCCCAGTGCAACCCGACCCAGTGCAACACTACCCAGCGCAAGCCGACCCTAGCGTAACCCAACCTCAGCGCAGTCCATTCCCCTAGCGCAATCTGATTCCCAGCGCAACCCATTTGCTCATGGTGATTTGGTTTTATTTTCTTAGGCTTGGCTTCTCTTTTGTGGATTGGAGTTTTGAAATCTTGTTCCACACAACACGACTGTCTTGACCCAACACGACTTGGCACGATTTTCGGTATTTTACTTATGATTAGTACAATTTTCGTGATTTCTGTGATTTATGATCCTAGTACTTCCAGATCTTCCTAGCAACGACCCGATGGGGTGCGCACTTAATTTCTAACCTGTGATTCATAATTAATCTCTATAACTGGATAACTTGATAGTGGCCCATAGCGGTGCACTCCTGACTTGTAACTTGACTTAAGTTGATGCTGTTGTGATGGCTAACTCGACTCTTATAACCAACTTTGACACCGTGGGTGTTCATTCTTGCTGCTTGTGTAATCCACTTATCTTGTCTTGTATCATGTCTAGGACGTGACTCCCTGGTTACCACGGTCAGGGATTCGTACTGAATATGGACTAGGCTAATGACTAGATCAAACTATAGTTCATGGAGAATTTCCCGTCACAGGCGATCTCGTTATCTGGGTGCTTTAATGGACTTGTAGCCTGCCGGCGAGTAGGGCACATTTCCAGCACACTGTCATGTGTTGCACCCTCTAAGTCACCTAAGGGTATATCGTCTCTTGGGCGATGTACCCAACCATACTCTCAACCCGCGGAAGGATAACTGGATAGTCTGCAGGGCTTGGGACTGGGAATTTCTCATTTGCATCTTGTTAGTAATTAGGCTTGTGACAACCCTAGTTAGTTAAGTAGTAAGCCGTAGTATTTGCTTGGCCGATTGTGAATGGATGGTGTCCAGCCTTGTCTAAGTCTCGTCTAGTTCCAGTACCTAGTTTCTCCTGAACATGTTTGTTTTACTTATCTTAAACAATAAATGGGTAGAGACAAAGTGCTATTCAGGCGAAGGGTTACAACCCCGGTCCTTGTTTGGTTTAGGGATTGTAACCTGGCTCCCGGAATGGTTCCACGTCCCTAGTCATTTATTGTCCTGTTGTACTCTTTATTACCTGTATTTTTCTTCTATTTTCTATGTTCTGATATGCTGGCTTTCGTTCTTATTTTGTGGCCTCCTTGTGGCACTTGGTTTTTCTGGGATTTGACCTAGCTGGTTTTGTGTGGCCAGATGTTGGAGCAGCACCCGAGGATCTACCGAACCTCCAGCCCGATGGTGGCGACTAGAAGGAACCCGGGCTACGAGTGGGTTTTCCATTTTATTTCGCTCACTATATTGTAAAATTATTCTTTTGAGGCATTTAGCCGACGAGCACCTGTTAGCTCGATGCACATTTACTTACTGTCTGCCTACGGGCTGTAAATATGATTAACAAATCATAGGGTTGATCATGTATGACTAAACTCTTGCTAGTCTTCGTATTTTATACGACTAGCTTCATGATCAGCTGAATATATAATATTTGGGACGCCTTTTATTGTATATTTGGTGGTCTAACATCTTGTAACTATATTACTTGCTTGAGATTGAGACAATAGGCTTGACCTTAAGAGACTGTTGGCTTGTGGTAAACCCTCATATCTAGACAGCCGTGACCGTATAGCGAGATGGATCCATTTCAATATACGTAGCTGGCTATGTACGCCCCCGCTCTCCAGTATTCTGGTTCTGGGGCGTGACATGGTTTAAGTGGTGGCCCATGCAGGTCTTAGCATTCAAGAATGTGAGGGTTTACCAAATAGATGTCTCAATAAGTATTCGCCCCTGATCTCTGCTCGTATCTTCAAATCCTTAAGAATCTTGACCTGATCACATGCTTGTATCGTTAATCTGTCCTGGTCCTTCCTTATTGTTTCATATGTCGTCTTCTTCAGCGGCATTATTCCTGGACCTGCCGATCAGCAAGGCGGAGCACCTCCCGTGGACCAGCCGCAACCTGGAGATCAAGCCCAGCATTCAGGAGTGGCCTCCAGAGTCGTGTCTACCGGTGGAGAACCACCAATTCAGCCCGTCCAACCTGCAGAGCCTGATAATGGTACTTTGGTGGGTCTCATCAGATCCCCATTAGCCTCCCAGGATCGTCGTGGAGATGCCTTACACCAGGCGGTGGCAGACGCTTTGACCAGAGGAGGTCATCAGGGTAATAGCGCGGCCAACAGCTTCAAGCGCTTGAACCCTCCCTTCTTTCTTTGACGGCAGTGAAGATGCTATCGCTGCAGACGCTTGGCTTCAGGATACCGAGGTGGTTCTGGATGCAGCTAGGACACCTGAGAATGAGAAGGTGGCGGTGGTACGCCTGCAGTTGCTAGACTTGGCTCGCAGTTGGTGGGCGGCACAGGCTGTGGGATTAGCGGCGTCGGTTACTTGGGCGATGTTTAGAGAAAGATTCCAGATGATATATTTTGATGTTGTAGCTCGGTACGACCTGCAGACGAGGTTTTCCAACTTGAAGTAAGGAGACAGAACGGTCGACGGTTATGCATCTGAGTTTTCTAGACTCAGTAGGTTTGTCCCCACCTTGGTGGCAACCGAGTTTGACAGGGCCCAGCGGTTCCAGCAGGGACTGCATTTAGAGATCTTGTTGGCAGTTGAGCAGTTCGAGCACCAGACGTTCGATGCAGTATTGAGGGCGGCTAGGAGGCACGAGTATACCTCCCAAAGGATCGTGGATAGGACCGGAGGTAGGAAGTGGTCCCACAATCAGATGCACTAATCATCAGCTCCAGTCCTGACAGCAAGGGGTTTGACCATTGGAACTCCGAGGCAGACGGCCTCAGTGATGTCGGTTCAGCATTCAACTCCGACGTATCCACATCAGCAGAAGCAGAAGCAGACTTCCGCGATGGGATGTTCTCATTGCTGGAAGCTAGGACACGTGGTGGCAGATTATCGCATGGTGCAGGAATTTTGCCTGGCTTGTGGAATGGCAGATCACAAGATAGGAGCCAGCCCGAATAGGGGTAGTTCGTCCTCTTCCAACCTAACCAGTTCGTCGGTCAGGGGACCAACACCTATGCAGAAACAGCAGTACCCAAGGCCATTGTTACCTCAGGCGCAGGCGTTTCAGCAGCAGAACCAGCAGCAGTACACCCAGGCTCAAGTGCAGAACAGGCAGAAAGGTTTCCAGCAGAGGGGACCCGCAGCCAGAGGACAAGGTCAGGTGATGATGATGACTATGGAAGAAGAGGTTACACGAGGTGAGGTAGTGGCAGGTACTATTCTTGTCAACTCCTCTCCAGCATCGGTATTATTTGATTCTGGTACATCGCATTCATTCATGTCTGCACGATTCACAACACGGATAGGATTGGAGCCCAATTCATTATCAGTGAGGCTCAATATACTTACTGGTAATGGTCTTATGGGGATAGATCGAGTGTTTTCCTCGTGTCGGATCGTAGTTAGCGGTAGAGAGTTCGCTAGATTTATAGAGTTTCCTCTGGCAGACTATGATGTAGTCTTAGGCATAGATTGGTTGAGGAACCAGTACGCTAGGATAGACTGCCATGTTGGCAGGGTTGTCTTTAGTATTCCAGGTGAGCCAGAGTTTTTATTTTCCAGAGGCGCAGTGGAACCATCTTCTCCAGTATTGCGGATGGCAGTAGCAGCAGTACAGTTACCCTAGATAGTTGAAGAGTTTCCAGATGTCTTCTTAGAGGAACTTCCAGGGATGCCGCCAGATAGAGATATCGAGTTCACTATAGACTTGATTCCCGGGACAGCACCAGTATCAGAGCGAGTCTACAGGATGGCGCCTTCAGAATTGAAGATTTTGTACAAGATGATTGAAGAACTCAGGACCAAGGGATTAATTCGTGCAAGTGGATCGCCTTGGGGAGCCCCAATACTTCTTGTGAAAAAGAAGGATGGTACGTCCAGATTATGTGTAGATTATCGTACCTTGAACTCAGTAACAATCAAGAACATGTATCCTCTCCCGAGGATAGATGACTTGTTTGATCAACTTAAAGGGGCTTCAGTATTCTCGAAGATCGACCTGTGGTCAGGATACCACCAGATCAGAGTTAGAGAGCAAGACATCCCGAAGACAGCTTTCTGATCTAGATATGGACATTAGAATTTCCTTGTTATGTCCTTTGGAGGGACCAATGCGCCGGCCGTATTCATGGACCTCATGAATCGTATCTTTATGCCTTACTTGGATCAGTTCGTAATCGTGTTCCTAGATGACATCCTGGTCTACAGCAAGAGCGAAGCAGAGCACGAGCAGTATCTCAGAATCGTCCTTCGGACGCTTAGGGAGCACCAATTGTACGCCAAGTTCAGTAAATACGAGTTCCAGCTCGATCGTATTTCGTACTTGGATCACATTATTACCCGAGAAGGAGTGGAAGTAGATCCCCAGAAGATTGTGGCTATCGAGTCGTGGCCAATACCTAGCTCAGTGGCAGAGGTTCGCAGCTTCCTTGGATTGGCCGGCTACTACCGGCGATTCATTTCAGATTTTGCGAGGATTTCGGCACCGATGACCCAGTTGACCCGCAAGGATGTGCAGTTTGCATGGACAGCAGAGTGTCAGGAATCATTTGAGAAGTTGAAACGGGGTTTGATAACGGCTCCCATTCTCACGCTTCCAGATGGGACCGGAGGATTCTCAGTATATTGTGACGCTTCAGGCAGAGGATTGGGGTGTGTTCTGATGCAGCATAGGAAGGTAATAGCTTATGCGTTACGACAACTTTGTGATCACGAGAGAAATTACCCGACCCACGACTTGGAGCTGGCAGCAGTAGTGTTTGTACTTAAGTTGTGGAGGCACTACTTGTACGGAGATAGAGTGGAGATATTTACTGATCACAAGAGCCTGAAGTATGTTTTCACTCAGAAGGACCTTAACATGCGGCAGAGAAGATGGCTCGAGCTACTGGTGGACTACGATGTGGACTTACAGTATCACCCAGGGAAGGCCAACGTTGTAGCAGATGCATTGAGAAGGAGAGCCGGAGTTTACTTCCTAACAGCGCAACCAGAGTTATTGGCAGATCTTCAGAAGATGGGTATAGAAGTTGTCTTCCCTTCCAGCGTAGCATTGAGGGCCAGTCTACAGGTTCAGTCCAGCATAGTTGAGAAGATCTGGATGGCACAGTCAGCAGATTCCAAGATTCAACGACTCAGAGCAGAGTGTGAGGCAGGAAAAAGGCCAGAGTTGTGCATTCATGAAGATGGTACACTTCGGCACGGCACTCGTCTTTGTGTACCTAGTAGAAATATTAGACATGAGGTCATGGAAGAAGCTCACAGTTCACAATATTCTATTCATCCCGGTGGCACGAAGATGTATAGAGACATTCGTCAGCATTTTTGGTGGAATGGCATGAAGAGGGAGATAGCCCAGTTTGTCTCTCAGTGTTTGGTTTGTCAACAAGTCAAGGCTGAACATCAGAGGCCAGCTGGACTTCTTCCACCCTTACCGATCCCAGAATGGAAATGGGAACACATAACCATGGATTTCGTGACTGGATTACCTAGATCCCTGGCTGGCAGAGATGCTATTTGGGTTATAATAGATCGGCTCACAAAGGTGGCTCACTTTCTCTCGTTCAGAGTTTGTCAGTCGACGGCTCAGTTGGTAGAAATGTACCTCAGGCAGATCGTC
This sequence comes from Iris pallida, assembly GCA_029216955.1. NCBI lineage: Eukaryota > Viridiplantae > Streptophyta > Magnoliopsida > Asparagales > Iridaceae > Iris > Iris pallida. The sequence goes on from JANAVB010003080.1 coordinate 120,585, forward strand.
AGGCTTCACGGTGTGCCCATTAGTATCACCTCGGACCAAGATTCAAGATTCACGTCACACTTTTGGCGCAGCTTGCAAGAGAGTTTGTGAACTCACCTCCAGTTCAGCTCATCTTATCATCCGCAGACAGATGGCCAGTCGGAACGCACGATCCAGACTCTTGAAGATATGTTACGGTCATGTACACTCGACTTTGGTGGTTCGTGAGAAGATCACTTGCACCTGGTGGAATTCTTCTACAACAATAGTTACCAGGCCAGTATCCAGATGGCACCTTTTGAGGCCTTATATGGCAGGAAGTGCAGATCCCCGCTAGCATGGGACGACATTGGAGAGAGACAGATGCTTGGCCCAGAGATGATTACCCAGGCTGTCGAGGTGGTCAGAAAAGTCAGAGATCGCCTTCGAGTGGCCCAAGATCACCAGTGCCGTTGGGCCGATGCTCATCGGCGTCCCTTAGAGTTTGCTATCGGCGACCATGTATTCCATAGGATCTTGCCTAACCGTGGTGTCATTCGCTTTGGCGTACGGGAAAAGCTTAGTCCTAGGTATATAGGGCCGTTCGTTATCCTGGAGCGAGTAGGAGATGTATCCTATCATCTCGCTCTTCCACCGTCGCTAAGTGAGGTGCATGATGTATTCCATGTGTCCCAATTATGACGGTATATCCCAGACCCGAGCCATATCCTGGACCATTCAGAACTGGTTGTTGGTACCAACCTTTCGTATGAGGAGAGGCCCGTGTCTATATTGGATCGGAGAGAAAAGATACTCAAGAAAAAGACTATTAGTTTAGTCCGTGTTGCTTGGGGTCACCACTCTCTAGAAGAGTCAACGTGGGAGCGTGAGGACGACATCCGATCGCGATATCCCGACTTGTTTGACTCATAAGGTATAATGTCTTCCTTATGTCTTATACTTTCCATCCCTTGCTTGCATGTGTGATTGTTTGATTGTTTGCTTAGTATAGCTTATTTGTGATTAATATAGCTGGCTCTTACTCTCTAAGCATCTTGATTTAAATTTCGAGGACGGAATTCTTTTAAGGTGGATAGAGTTGTAATGCCCATATTTTGGGATACGTATTTTGATTAGGCTATATGTATTTCGGACCTGTATTTCATTTTCTTGAATTTTGGCCTGTAATTATAATTGGCACGACTTACGGATTTTTGGTTTTCTTGTAAATTAGGTTTTGACCAGGCGTGGTTTTATTCCCTGTGGGGAAGGATTTAGTTGGTTTGGTTTGGTTTGGTTTAGTTTGCATTGGACCACCCTAGTTAACCTCCACCCTCAACACAACATACCTTCCCTCATTAAAATCCCACCTAACTTTCTCTCTCCTCATAACTTCCATTAATTTTCTTCATCTTCTTCTTCCTTCCTCCACCAACACCATAGGCAAGTGCACCTTGCCACCAAATAAGCACCCCATTTTATTTGTCCATTAGCTAGATTAGGCCATGGTGAACAACATTAGAACTTGGCATTTTGTGATTTGGAGCTTCCATTTTTCTAGATCTAAGTTTTACCCATTTTCGGATTTTCTTAGTTTTGATCTATTAAACTTAGACTTTTGCTTGTTTTGATGCTTCTATGTGGAAGAGAATTCAATTTTACACAAGTTAGAACTTTGAAAATCCAAATTTGGTTTTGTTTTGGCTAAGTTATGAAGATTGGAAATTTGGAGTTCTTGGAGTTTCCTCTCGGCCTGTTGGAGAAGAAGACCTCTCGGCCAGCGCTCTTTAGCGCTGGGCTGAACCGCGCTCAGTACTCCTTGCTGAACTGTGCACCCTCCTTCGGCCAGCGCTCTTTAGCGCTGGGCTGACCCGCGTTCGGTGCCCCTTGGCGAACCGCGCTCCTTCTTTCCTGCGCAGCTCACCCAGCGCAGCTCGCTCTCAGCGTAACCCGACCCAGCTCAGCTAGCATCCAGCACAGCTCGCTCTCAATGCAGCTCACCCCTTCCCAGCCCGCTCCCAGCGCAACTCGACCCAGTACAACACTACCCAGCGCAAGCCGACCCTAGCGCAACCCAACCTCAGCGCAGTCCATTCCCCTAGCGCAATCTGATTCCCAGCACAACCCATTTGCCCATGGTGATTTGTTTTATTTTCTTAGGCTTGGCTTGTCTTTTGTGGATTGGAGTTTTGAAATCTTGTTCCACACAACACGACTGTCTTGACCCAACATGACTTGGCACGATTTTCGGTGTTTTACTTATGATTAGTACGATTTTCGTAATTTCTGTGATTTATGATCCTAGTACTTCCTGATCTTCCTAGCAGCGACCCGATGGGGTGCGCACTAAATTTGTAACCTGTGATTCATAATTAATCTCTATAACTGGATAACTTGATAGTGGCCCATGGCGGCGCACTCCTGACTTGTAACTTGACTTGACTTGATGTTGTTGCGATGGCTAACTCGACTCTTGTAACCAACTTTGACACCGTGGGTGTTCATTCTTGCTGCTTGTGCAATCTACTTATCTTGTCTTGTCTTGCCTTGTTTGCCTTGTCTTGCATCATGTCTAGGACGTGACTCCCTGGTTACCACGGTCAGGGATTCGTATTTAATATGGACTAGGCTAATGACTAGATCAAACTATAGTTCACGGAGAATTCCCCGTCACAGGAGATCTCGTTATTTGGGTGCTTTAATGGACTTGTAGCCTGCCGGCGAGTAGGGCACATTTCTAGCACACCGTCATGTGTTGCACCTTCTAAGTCAGCTAAGGGTATATCGTCTCCTGGACGATGTACCCAACCATACTCTCAACCCGCGGAAGGATAACTGGATAGTCTGCAGGGCTTGGGACTGGGAATTTTTCATTTGCATCTTGTTAGTAATTAGGCTTGTGATAACCCTAGTTAGTTAAGTAGTAAGCCGTAGTAATTGCTTGGCTGATTGTGAATGGATGGTGTCCAGCCTTGTCTAAGTCTCGTCTAGTTCCAGTACCTGGTTTCTCCTGAACATGTTTGTTTTACTTATCTTAAACAATAAATGGGTAGAGACAAAGTCCTATTCGGGCGAAGGGTTACAACCCCGGTCCTTGTTTGGTTTAGGGATTGTAACCTGGCTCCCAGAATGGTTCCACGTCCCTAGTCGTTTATTGTCATGTTGTACTCTTTATTACCTGTATTTTTCTTCTATTTTATATGTTCTGATATGCTGGCTTTTGTTCTTATTTCGTGGCCTCCTTGTGGCACTTGCTCTTTCTGGGGTTTGACCCAGCTGGTTTTGTGTGGCCCGATTTTGGAGCAGCACCCATGGATCTACCGAACCTCCAGCCCGATGGTGGCGACTAGAAGGAACCCGGGCTACAAGTGGGTTTTCCATTTTGTTTCGCTCACTATATTGTAAAATTATTCTTTTGAGGCGTTTAGCCGACGAGCACCTGTTAGCTCGATGCACATTTACTTACTGTCTGCCTACGGGCTGTAAACATGATTAACAAATCCTTTGCTTGATCATGTATGACTAAACTCTTGCTAGTCTTTGTATTTTGTACGACTAGCTTCATGATCAGCTGAATATGTAATATTTGGGACGCCTTTTATTGTATATTTGGTGGTCTAACATCTTATAACTATATTACTTGCTTGAGATTAAGACTATAGGCTTGACCTTAAGAGACTGTTGGCTTGTAGTAAACCCTCATATCTAGACAGCCGTGACCGTATAGCGAGATGGATCCATTTCAATATACGTAGCTGGCTATGTACGCCCCCGCTCTCCAGTATTCTGGTTCTAGGGCGTGACAAAAGCAACAATTCTTTGCTCTTGATTGTTAGAACTGGAAGCATCTTGATCTTCTGTGGCGATATAAGCATTCACTTCTCTAGCTATTAAAGACGAGCTAGTGGAAAAGATGCTCTTTTCGAAACTTTCACTATCAGCATCAAAGTCATATAAGGAATCACCCCCAGAATAAGTGATAGGGGTGTCCTGTTGACTGAGAGAATCTTGGTTGGAAGGAAGATTCTTGTGACCGATTGTGTTTCGGCTTCTTGGTCTAGTATATTGGTATACTCCCTCGCCGGATTCATGAATCCGATCTAAGTATTGTTGACTGGGATTGTGGGATGCATTACGTCTTGGATGTTTTCCACCTCCAGTGCTTCGAGATGCCATGTTGACAGAAGCATAGTGTAGTTCATCTTCGTCCATTATGATAGGTTCAGGAGTCTGAACATAGTTTAAACGGTCAAAGACAGTCCGCTTGGCTGATTGACAGCAGCATTTGATGACAACTTCATGGTAGTGATTGCAATGATGTTCTTGTTGTTGGACTTCCGCTGGACGAGATAGATTTGCCACCTTCCGCTTCTGTATCAAGAGTTCACGGAGATCACTAACAGGACGAGAAGAAGTTGCAGGAATGTTGACCTTAACGATATTCGAGACATGTTCATGTTCTTGAGGTGTCCCGTACCTTAAGTGTATAAAGACGTGCTAAGCTGGTTAGCATAAGTCATAGGATTTGTCACCTCAGAATTCTTCCTCTGGTGCAAGTTAGTAACTGGTGCAGGTTGCGCTTGATATATTTTGTGTTTTTCCGAAGTTGACCCTAATTGGCACCTGTTGATATGGATGCGCAAGTCTGACAGGGGTGCTTCTTGGGCATCTGCTTGAGATACTAGCAGTTTGCCTTGTCGGGATCTTGAGATACGTACGGTTGGTAGATCTTGCCCTGACCTCTTTGGAGTAGACATAATACCCTTTTGCGTGGAAAGTTTATTCTGAATAGAACCTATTTTCCTGACAGAGATTTGATTATCTCTGTTAAGGAGAGTAGGATTTCTATCCGAATCCACTTTTATGCTGAGAGGCACAAAAGCGCAATCAGCAGTACTTTCCATCCAGTCAATGACTCGAGCAGAATGAAGAAAAGCCAAAGAGCGTTTTCCTTTATTTAATAATTTCCCAGTAATTATTTGACTTGATGACGAAGAGGGAACCACTAAACAGTGTTTCCCTTTACGTTGCGCCAATGCAGAAATATACGCAGGTTGCGCCAGAGCAGGAACAGGCACAGGTTGCACCAGGAAAGAAAAGGCCAAAGGACGTTTTCCTTTGTTTTGTCCAGCAGAGGTACTGGACATATTTTTCTCCGAGTTCAGAACTGGAGGAGCAGGGGGAGTAGCCAAAAGGCTCTTTCTCTTAGGTTGTGCCAAGGCAAAAATGTGCGCAGGTTGCGCCAGAGCAGGAACAGGCACAGGTCGTGCCACTTGAGAAAAGGCCAAAGGGCGCTTTTCTTTGTTTTGAACAGCAGTATATTGAGACGAAGTCTCCTTTGATTTCAAAATCGGAGAAGTGGAGGGGTTAGCAAAAAGGTTGTTTCTCTTAGGTTGTGCCAGGGCAGTGATGGGCGCAAGTTGCGCAGAGGCAGCAGGTTGTGCCGTCGAGGACTTATGAGTCCAGATAGAGCGCGTCTTTCTCTTAACAGCGGCAGTAGTGCACTTGGCTCTCACGACCCGCACCCGTTTTTCGGATACGAGACGTGTCCAAGTCCAGCCTACGCCGCAGTGTCGGCGGTAGTACGTTGTCTATGATAAGCATTATCCAAACAAGTACACAGTTCACATTTATCATCCACAACTAAGTTATAAAAAAAGATTAAACTCAAGTCTCAATAAATAATTTAAAGAAAGATCCACTACAACTCAGCTAGTCTCGGGAACAAACCCGCTAAAATAAATATAAAACCACTGAAACTAAAGTTCGCTAAGCTCATTATCTAAGAATAACACAAAAAAGCATAAGAAAGAAATATGCTACTCTGCATCAGTAGAAGTAACCAGCACATTGGTAACGTTAGGGTCACCAAGATACGCACCATAAACCTCGAGGCAAACCACGTCGTCTAAAGCTGAAAAACAGTTATCCAGTCAGGATTAGAGTAAGATCACCATAACACTACGCTACACAATATAATATACAAACACACAAAATAGCAATAAGGAAAAGATGAATATGACATGATACAACAGAGACCACTATATCTTGGAAACAGTTCAAGAGTACAATTATGACATGGAACAGTTGAAGGTATAATTTAGACACGAAGATAATACAAGAGAACGATGAATATAAGACAAACCTCTGTGCAAAATGTCAATACGAAACAAATCACGTGTACTGTGTGTTTTAGAATACAAGCGTTCCGCATGTGGACAGGTTAGGACATTCGGCAGTCGGTACGTGAGGTGCAATGACTGCTATCAATATTGACATTGGAGAAAAATTATACATTGCATAGACCACATGCATACTAGTTTGCATTCTCCCTCCCGACTCTCTCCCAGGTAAATATGATCACTTTTACATTAACTTTAAACATTGAACATTTAAGATAGAACATTGAACGAAAACATTAAGTGAACATGTATGGTTATGGTAACAAGTATAACTCTCGTGCACCAATGATATAGAAGATAAGACTATCAATTTAAGGAAAATAATAACATGTAGCATAAAATAAAGGCAACATATGTTATAGTGATACCTGCCTTGATCCGCTAGATGATGAAGTCACAACTCAAACGTCGTACACCGATCTACCCCGTCACATAAATAACCTTAAGTTAGATTATGAAAATCTCACTCTAAAAATCCTAGAAAGTGGCTACTAGTTTAACATAACTAATCATATTTAATTCTAAAATAAATCATCTAAAACCTAATTTAATCCAATATAATTTTGGAATTAAAATTAAATACTAATTTTTAGCCAAGGAAGATAACAGTTTCTAATTTAGAACCCGTGACACGCAAATCGAGGCGCATCGATGACTAAATAGTTAAATGACACAAACTCTATGACTTGATTGGGCACCCTAGTAGATTTTAGCGCCACGAGTGCACTGGAATCGACCGTGCCATAAAATTACGCTTTGGTCAAAAGATATCGTCGTTATGGCTATCCATGACCAAATCGGTAATTTATTGACAAAACTAAGTTCTATGAATTAATAAAAAAAACTGGATTAACTAATTAATTTCTGGGAAAAATATATGTCATAGAGCTCTGTGTTAGCTTTCCGAAACTTCAAACGGTTCATGATTCGGATTCCTGGTTCTCCCGGAATTTCGAAAACAACGAAACGTGTCAAATTTCGGACAAGCAGCACTCTACGAATTTCCTAGAAATTCAAGTTCATAAATTACGAAATTAAATTATATATTCAAAAAATATACCTCAATACGCTTCCAACTGGTTTGGCGGCAATCACTTCGGGAAGTTGGAGGACTCCTAGATGAAACCTCTCTTAAAATCGGCAAAAATTTAATTAGGGTTTCGAATATAATAATATACATATAGGAGAGAGTGAGACGGTGCTGACTCATTCTGGCGCCGACAGGTGGGCCAGGGGGTGGTTGACTGTGCTGATGACAGTATAATTAATTATTTAATTACAGAAAATTATTAAAAATTTATTTTAAGTCCAAATAAATCAAAATAAATTGCACAAAAATCCAGAAAAATCCTAAAAAATGCTAGAAAATATTTTTAAGTGTCTAGAGTCTAAATAAAATATTTTAACACAAAATATTATCATGTGACCTCACATTAAATTCTAAAAACCTATAAAATATAAATTCTATATGTTTTAATTATTTAAAAAATCCAAAAAAATTCTAGAATATTCTAAAAAATATTTATAACCTAGTAGAGCCTAAATAAAATACTAGGTCCCAAAAATAACTCCGAATGGCCATATGGTAAATCATGAAAGTCAATAAAATATATAAATCCTCACAAATTAAATATTTAAAAATTATCTAAAATATCTAAAAATTATAATAAACTATAAAATAGCTATAGAATGTTTATATATATCCTACGTAGAGGCTATATAACCATAAGATGGTCCTAACTTACCTATGGGCATAGGCATGACATCCTATGATCATAGAAATCAACCATAATCTAATCAAATAAAAAATTTTAAAAAAATTCATAAATTTTTAATCGGGGTGGCAGATGCCACATACTACCCCCCTTAAAAATATTTTTGTTCTCAAAAATCAAATACACAAGTTTATACATAAATATAGTAATATATGCAAGCAATCTTCTATGGCAATCTAATAACAATTCTTAGGGTAAGTCATGGGAGGGTCATTATTGAAAAAGAAATCAAACTATCATGGCCATAGGGGAATACTTCGTGTCTTCGATTGCTTATTTTTTCGAAATAGGTGACGAAAAACAATAACGGTTCAAGGAAGATGGGATCGATTTGCAAATATGGGTTTCAAGGGCGATTGAATAGTTCAAAAGGGAGTTTTTAAGATCATTGCGGTTGAGATCCTAGAGAAAAATTTTAACTATATCTCAATCCATGTAGAATAATCATACGAAAAGCAAACCAAGTGCACTAGGTTGATCAGACCATCATGTACTGGTTCTGATTAGACAATACATTAGTGGACATGCCCAGATAACATATGTCTTGAAGAAACTCGATAAAAGGATGAGCTTGCAAAAATAGGCTATTATAGCAGCGTTAGTCAAGATAGTTAGAATTATGAGTACACGAGAAGATGAAGAAGGTATGAATAGTTCAAGTTCTTCAAATAAAATCTAAAGTAATCCGGTGTTTGTGCCTATACATTCGTCCTATTGTTTTCTTGTCTAAGGCCGTGGTTAAGGTCAAAAGGAGTGTTAGGTCGTGCGGCATTCTACCCAACTTATAAGAGTTAAACTAGTAATGTGATGGGACAATAGAACATGTCTACCTAGCATGAGTCACCTTCCTAACCTTTATCAAGCACGAAAAAAGGGATAAGAATTATGATAGAAGGAATCAAACAAGATGCAAATCAAGAAAGTCAAGGAAGAGTTTGAAAATGGAATCGAGGAAGAAGGTCAGGTATGTAGATGAGATCCTAAACTCTAATACTATATGTGGATGATGTAACTCTCCTAGAGGTTATTCTAAGTGCTATCTTCAATTCTATTTGCAGGCTCACAATTAGTACTACTAAGTTGAAGTACTAACCGTGAGTTCGTAACCTTATGCGAAATCGGACCTGCATGAGCCACCATAAAAACTTGTCATGACCCGATCCCGGATAACCGAGTACGAGTTCGTGTCCAAGGCCAGCCTACGTCGCGGTATCGACGGTAGAACGCTGTCTAGTACACACAATAACATCATCCACAGATACAATAGAACACGAATACAAATCGTACTCAGCAGCGACACAAACCAAGGAAACAAGAGTATGATAGATAATGAAATAATAATATCCAAATCCAATGACAAAGAGACTGAAATCCAGAACAATAAAATATCGTCCATCCAGGAACAAATTTGATCCATCTAAGAAAATAAACTAAGGCATGCATAAAGGTAAATCTAGATCCCTCCAGAGATTAATCATGGCTCCTGAGTCTCGGTACCAACAACGTCAGCACTATCCACTGATGGCCCATAATATGAAGGGCTAGCGATACTCGTCCTCACCTATAACAACGATCCAGTCAGAAAAGGAGGAGAGTACAACCATATTGCAATTAATGTTGTTAGTCCAAAATAAGTTAGAACAACAAGAAACGATGATGGCAAAGAGTATATAAAGAACTAGTACTAGCAAGATATGAACTCGCAGAATGTAACTAGCAAGGTATGAACTAATAAGATAAGAACTGGCAAAATATATATGGATACACGCACAAAAATAAGAAATGTTGTCTTTTCTTTATTGGCACAAGGTACCATAAATCGAGTACGCCTGAGAGATCCTGTACTGAGGATCCCCGAGTACAAAAAATATTCTGGGGAATGGGACGATGGAGATCGAGCGGCAGTTGCTCCTTTACTTCGTTGACACTCTGATTACAAAAGTGGGAGAAAACCTAAGAAAATTGCTAACTCTAGGCTCACTAGCAAGAAGTACAGCAATTTGGCTCTTGAAAATGCTCTCCGCTCTGTGTTTTGAAGAGGGATGAGACCCTTTCTTATAGTCGTTTCTGAGCTGGAATGATGTTATGCGCCCACATGAGGAAAACACACTAGTTTTCATGTGGGCACATAGTCCTGCCTTGGGTGCATAGGGTGTAGGCACATGCAGGTTACGAGATCGCGGGTTGGTTGTGGTGTTGATGTGGCCGTATGCTTCGGTGCACGAATGCTCGTGGAGACTGACGTGGCCGTGTGCTTCGGTGCACGTTTTGATCATGGCTTTGACTGAGTCAGGCTTGGGCACATAGCCCTGTTTCAGGCTATGCGCCCTCCTTCACAGGGTGGCTTGGGCGCATAGAGCTTCACAGGACGACTTGGGCGCATAGAGCTTCACAGGATGACCTGGGCGCATATGTCCTCATCGGCTTGGGCGCATAAGGCTTCATTTGCTAAAATTTTCATGCTTCTATAATGTAAATAAACTAGCAAGATGTGATCTAACAAGATATGATCTAACAAAATATGAACTGGCAAGATGTGAACTAGCAAGATGTAAACTATAAAGGAATATTAGGAACAACTATGTGTGTGTTAAATATCTTTTAATACGTGAATGGCTGGGCTAATACGGCACATCATATGATGGCTATCACAAAAAAAAGGTTACGGCTAACTCATACGTGGGTGTACGACTTAGCTATCCACAATCAAAATATTTGCGTACTTACTGAGTATTTCCCCTCCCAACTCTCTAACAATCAATAACGGTCAATGATACACTAATAAGGATACGATAACTATGGTGTCACAATCGTGTCCCAATGGAATATCAAGCAAGGACTCGACGGGATATCAAGCAAGAAAACTATAGAGTAAACGTTATAATGGACTAAAACATAAATGCAACACTGTACTTGCATGAATCCTTGCACAAATCGTAGTCACAAGTAGAGGATGAGGGGAATGCCGATCTAGAAGCTGTCAACCTATAACACATATCGCACCACGAACCATGCACGAAAACCACAAATCAATTCCAATGTTCTAGTTCTAAATTCATGGAATAGTGGCTAGTTGGGTTACTAATCTAATAATAATTAATTTTGGAATAAATTACTTAAAAACATCATTTAACCTAATAATAATAATCTAAATATAATCTAAACATGCAAGTTTTCCATCAAAAGTCATGTTTCCAATTTTGGAAACCATAGCACGCAAATCAAGACGTACCGTTGACTATCTAGTCAAACACTGTAAACTCTAGATTTTGAAAGTGCACCTAGGTAGATTTCAGTGCCACGAGTGCACTGAAATTGATCGTGCCACAAAATCATGCTTTGGTCAAAAGATATCGCCGTTATGGCTATCCTTGACCAAATCGGTGATTTATTGACAAAACTAAGTTCTACGAATTAATAAAAATACTGGATTAACTAATTTATTTCTGGGAAAAATATATGTCATAGAGCTCTGTGTTAGCTTTCCGAAAATTCAAACGGTTCGTGATTCGGATTGCTAGTTCTCCCGAAATTTTTAAAACAACAAAACGTGTCAAATTTTGGACACGCAGCACTCTACGAATTTCCCAGAAATTCAAGTTCATAAATTAAGAAAATAAATTATATATTCAAAAAATTTACCTCAATAAGATTCCAATAAAAAAACGACATGCGAAAAGCTCTTCTGGTTTGGCGGCAATCACTTCGGGAAGTTGAAGGACTCCTAGATGAAACCTCTCTCAAAATCGGCAGAAATTTAATTAGGGTTTCGAATATAATAATAAATATATGAGAGAGAGAGGTGGTGCTGACTCATTCTGGCGCCGACAGGTGGGCCAGGGGGTGGTTGATTGTGCTGATGATAGTATAATTAATTATTTAATTACAGAAAATCATTAAAATTTTATTTTAAGTCCAAATAAATCAAAATAAATTACAAAAAAATCCTAAAAAATTCTAGAAAATATTTTTAAGTGTCTGGAATCTAAATAAAATATTTCAACACAAAATATCATCGTGTGACCTCACAGTAAATTCCAAAAACCTATAAAATATAAATTATATATGTTTTAATTATCTAAATATTCTAAAAAATCCAGAAAAATTCTAGACTATTCTAAAAAATATTTATAACCTAGTAGAGCCTAAATAAAATACTGGGTCCAAAAAATAACTCCGAATGGCCATATGGTTACATGAAAGTCAATAAAATATATAAATCCTCATAAAATAAATATTTAAAAATTATCTAAAATATCTAAAAAATATAATAAACTATAAAATAGCTATAGAATGTTTATATATCCTACGTAGATGCTATATAACCATAATATGGTCCTAACTTACCTGTGGGCGTAGGCATGACATCCTATGATCATAGAAATCAACCATAATCTAATCAAACAAAATTTAAAAAAATCGATAAATTTTTAATCGGGGTGGCAGATGCCACATTGGCACCCCCAGCATTGATTATGGCCTCGTAGGCTGCCTGGTTGACTTGAACGACCAGGGTCTTCTGCGTCTTGCCGATCGACGTAGTATCACATTGAGTTGTCACTTTCCCGTCGGAGGAGAAAGTCATCTCCAGCAAAGTCGCCATTTTGTTTGTAAAAATAAAATTAAGATTACAAACTAAGAAAAGAGTAAAAGAGTACAACTAATTTCTGGGGAAGTACAACTATAGGAATCTGATCAGAAGATGATCACTTTATCCCTTGGACGATGTGATTTCGAAGACACGAGCCTCTGGAGGATGCAACCGCACTTTAGCAGGACATTATGATCATTCGTGATGCTTTGAGACTGATTTGAAACTCTATTTATAGAGTTCTTGAAATAACTGTTTAGCATTTATTCTGGGTTGTGCGTACTTCAGGTTGTGCGTCTCATGTTCACTTGCTCGAGCGGTTGCACTAACTGTTGTGGACGCGTGGCATCGTTTAATAGAGATGCGTGTGGTCATGTATAGTATAGTGGGCAGGTTCTACGAAGTTAGTAGCTTGCGCGCCTCATCACCCTTCTCTGGAAATTGTTCGATCACCTTGCACGAGCTTCATCAGGTTGGGCAAAGGCACAATGTAACAACTTATGCGAGCATTTGCACCAACTGCTGTGAACGTATGGCATCGTTTGATTGAGATACGCGCGGTCGTGGGCAGTGTAGTGGGCACACTCTGCGAAGTTAGTGGCTTGTACGCCACGTCACCCTGCTTCTAAATAAAAGTTGATCAGGTAGCGCCAACTAGCCAGGTTGCGCATGGGCGCAACTCAACGACTAGCACCTTTGACTGGGTCTTCTGTGCTATTCTGATTAATTCTCGCGCCACATAATGACTTGCATGAGCCAGCTGTCAGCATTAATTATATGCTGACAAAATCTTCTTGAGCGCCATGTTGCACGAAATTCGAACGAATTTTCTTTGATATACGTGTTGTCAGCTGTCAGGCAATGATGATACCGTTACAGCTTTTCGAGGAAGTGCACCACATGGCTCTCGCATGACCTGTCTCTTGTGCAACCCGAGGTTGGCGTAATCTGATGTTGCGCAACTTGATGTTGGTGCAACATGATGATATGACTTTCAGGAGCGGTACAGCTTGATTTTTAGCCTCTACAGCAGCGCTGCTATACCTTGCACCTTGTCTAGTACCCCGGCGCGTTGTTGCTTCTCGTACATCGCCACCCCCCCCACTTATGTAGCACCGCCCCTATAACTCTATGCGTCCCTACCACAACACTGCACGCCCAAGCCATGGTCGTCGCCGCCATGTCGGTCGTGCATGCCCCCACAGATCGCCGCCCCCCTCCCCCTCCCCCCGCAGCGTCGCGTGCCTCCCGCGCCATGGCCTCCGCCGCGACCACTAAGAGGGGAAAGAAAGAGGTGGTGGGCTCTGGCTACCCACAGCGGGGAAGGGGGAGCGGGGATGAGCGGGGATTATGTGGCGGTGGGCGCACGGGACGACATGATGAGAGGGGTTGGAAAGAAGATTAAAGGGAAGCGGTATTTCGGTCTAAAATTAATAGTCAAAGCAGTTGACTGTTAATTTTCGTCAAAAATGGAGGTGTCATTCATTTTGGTAATCAAGTGGGGCGAGATTATGGATAAATAAAGTGGTGTGCAACTCAAAATTTCTCAAAATTTTATTCATTTTTAAATTAAGAAAACTTTAATTGCACTCCACTTTATTTGTCATAATTTAAGGTGTACCCCACCCAATTACCGTAATGCAGGACACCCTCTACTTTTGTTGGAAACCGTACTTTATCCAATTTTTTTGGCCCATAAGGTGCGATATTAAATTAGACACATATGCCTTAAAAGAGAAATCTCATGTAAGGTCTGAACCAATATTAATTATCTGCACCACATTATCCTACCTCCTAACTGATGTGGGTCTAAATTACCAACTCCATTGTCACCCCTATTTGAGCGCTCAACCAAAAATAAGATACAATCCAACAATCTCCATCTTAGCTTGTTTCCGCTGACCAAACAATCTAGCACACTCGGCTACCATTTGTTCGTTCTCGCTAGCCGAACACCCTTAGCACACTCCGGCTACATTTGCTCGTTCTCGCTAACCGAACAACCTTAGCACACTCCGGCTACCTTTGCTCGTTTCTGCCAGCCGAGCACCTAGAAGATCCAACATATTGTCACCTCGATCCGTTCGACCACAGAACAAAATCTGATACGTTCATCCATACCACAATTATGTGCCAACCACAAAGTCTTATTCTACCTTGGGCTCGTCAAACCCACCTTTGAAGCCAATTCTTGTAGTTGATGCTCCTACTCCACCTTAAGAATAGCCCATATAATTCGATTATACACATGAACGTCCAACACCATCTGTCTCAAACCAATTAGAGCCATCCAAACCAGTCCCGTAACCATGGGTTCTGATACCACTTATTGGAAATACGGTTTGACCCGAACCGGAGTTGGCCCATGAGGTACGATATTGAATTGAACCCATATGCCTTAAAAGAGAATTCTCATATAAGACTTGAACCAATTTCAATTATCTATACCACATGATCCCACCTCTTAACAGATGTGGGACTAATTACCAACTCCATTGTCACCCCTATTTTAGCGCTCAACCGGAAACGAGATACAATCCAACAGTGGACAAGTGGAGAAGCAGCAGCTAGTAGAGCTACCACGGAAGCAGCTAGCAGGAGCGGCATGGAGGGGTTGGCGATGGGGTACAACCGTACCGCACAACATGGCAGGGGTCTGTCGGTGGTGGGGCACATGATGGGTGGCGCACCGCAAGGAGGGGCAAGGAGGGGACGCACGGTGGGTCGCGGCAGCACTTAGCACAGCAGGACGGGGGGCTTTCGGCAGTGGGGCGTCATGTTTGCAGCGACAGTAGCGGGGGGGAGGGGCTGCCAGCTAGGAGGGGGTGGCGCGGGGGGCGCTGCGAGGAGGAGGGTGTCGACGGGGGCACGACAAGGAGGGACACGCGGTGGCTGGAGGGGCACAGCAATAACAACTCGGGAGTGCAGCGACAGGGAGGCGACGATTAGGTGGGGCCGACGGCGGGGACGGAGAGGGGGGTACCGGTGGGGAAGGAGCTACCGGTGATGGCGCGACGACGTGGTCCTGGAGGGTTGGAGGGGCACAAAAAAGGGAAGAAGACAAGGGTATTTTGGTAAAAAAAATGATCAAAGGGGTTGACCGTCAGTGAAAGAAAGTTTTCGTCAAAAGTGACAAGTTTTCTATATTATGATAATTGTGTAAGGTGCACCTTGAATTATGGTAAGTAAAGTGGATGCAACTATAATTTTCTCTTTTAAATTTTAATTTTATCTACTTATATAAAAATATCAAAGTTCATTATAGGTATAGTGCGCTTAATTTTATAGGGCATATTGGCCTTCACAGAAAATGAAAAAATAGACAAAATTTCCTACAGGATGAAGAAATTTATCTAATTTGCAAAGAACATGACAATCTTAGCATATTTACGAAAAATGAAACTTGGCGCCAGTGCAACTGGCGTGAAACTCCATTTTTTTGTTTAGTATATTTAGTTTGGTTTGATTTATCTTTTAGTTTGATTTTGCTTAATCTTTTAGTTTAGTTTAATCTTTTACTTATTGTGTTATTATCTATCCTATGGATTATAACTAAATATATTAATTAATATTTTTTTATATAATAATTTTATATTAACTAATAAATTTTGTTATTATCTATAGTAACTAACAAATTTTGTTATTGTCTATAAAAATAAATATAGTAGAATAGGTAATAGCACATTAATATACTAATTAGTATAGATAATAACAAACTAATATGTTAATAAACAAATAAATATAAATAACAATAAATTAATATATAAAATAGCAAACTATATATTAATTTATTGTTATTTATATTTAATTGTATACATATATATTAGTTTGTTATTATCTATACTAATTAGTACATTATTTTGCTATTATCGATACTACTATATTTATTTATTTTATTGGAAATTTGTTATTAATACAAAAAAACAAGGCAAAAAAAATAAAAATTAATTTGTTTTTATAAACAAATTAATTTGCCTATTTTATTTATTTGTTTGTATGTATTAATAACAAACTAATATAAACAAATATATTTATTAGTGTATATAATAACAAATTGATATAGATAATAACAAACTATTATATTAGTATACAAATAAATATAATTAACAATAAACTAATATGTAAAATAACAATAACATATATGACCTATGACCAAGTAAAAAATGTGCTCAAGTCACCCTATCACCCTACAAGAAATTTGTTATTAATACAAATCCAACAAATTAAAAATACAAATTAATTATTTATATATACATATTTATTTATTTTTATATATTAATTTGTATATTAACTAATATAGATAATAACTAATAAATATTAATTTATTGTTATTTGTATTTTACATATATACATATTTTATATTTATATATATATATATATATATATATATATATATATATATATATATATATATATATATATATATATATATATAAAAAAAAAAAAAATATATATATATATATATATATATATATATATATATATATATATATATTGCTTTTATATATTAATTCGTATAATAATACATTACTTGTTTATGTTATTGTTATTTTGTATATTAATTTATTGTTATTTATATTTATTTTTATACAGATATATTATTTTGTTAATATCTATACTAATTAGTATATTAATTTGTTAGTATATTCTACTATATTATTTTTTATAGGAAATTTTGATACAGACAATAAATAAAAATAAAATTACAATTAATTGTTTATAAATACATTTATTTTTTTTGTATGTATTAATTTGTACATCAATAATATAGATAATAACATAATCTATTAGTTAATATAAAATTATTATATACAAAAAATATTAACTAATATATTTTGTTAGATAATAACAAAACAACAAATAATTAAACTAAACTAAAAGATTAAACAAAATCAAACTAAAAGATAAAGTAAAACCAAACTAAAACAAACCAAATTAAAAAAATCGAAGAAAAAAAAAATCCCCGATTGAGAATGTGTTTGGCGCCAGTGTTACTGGCGCCTCATTTTTTATTTTATTTTGTCTGGCGCAAGATCCCATTTCTTTCTAAATATCCTAAAATTGTCCTATTATGTGCAAATTAGATAAACTTCTTCACCATATATGAAAAAAAATTATAAAATAGATGGCACAGGTGTGCATGTGGGAATAGCAGTGACAAGTAAACAAAATTTAATTTATTTATTTCCTGATTTTTTAGTTTACTTATTTATTTATTTCCTATTGTTTTAGTTTGCTTTTTTTTAAATGTGAAAGAATTAATGGACTATTGGCTCACCACCTTAAATTATTTTCAATAATGTCATGGAGACACTTTTCTTGACACACTGCATAGCCAAAATTTCTCAGTTTCAAAGAAATTTCTTGTGGGAACATGGAACATCAGATAAGAAGTTCATTTTCTCGCATGGAATACCTTTACTTAACCCAAAATAGATGGAGGATTAGGGTTCAGGAAATCTGAGTGGGTGAACGAATCTCTCGTCGGCAAACTCCTATGGCGTTTTGTTGCGAACCCACACCAGCTTTGATCTTGTATTCTGATAGGAGTACATCTTCAAAACAAACCCTTCTGGACGACTCCAATCCCTAGATGTGCATCACCAACGTGGCAGGGTTTGCTGGCTAGTCGTCTCGTCATGTCCAAATACTTATGTTGGAAGATAAGAGGAGGATGGATGAACATCCTCTCTGACCCATGGATTCCTAACATACCTGGGTATAGGATACTCGACACTATATTGCTTCCAAACGGACCCAGACTTGTTTGAGACCTTATGGATGTGGATACAAGAAGCTGGAACATTCCTTTGATCAAACCTCTGTTCTCCCCAATGGAGGCGAAGGCAATAGTCGACATCAATTTACAAGAGGGTGACGGGCCAGATACCCTCATCTGGACGTGCACGAAAAATGGATCCTTCTCTTTGAAATCACTTTACGAAAGCATTAGCGTGAGTTTCCAAGCTTCTCCTCCGGTGGTAATGAAGCTACATATTGGCATCGATTATGGCAGTTGCGTGATATATCCCCAAGGCTTCAGAGTTTCATATGGCGTCTATTAAAGGATGCTCTTCCTTTGTCTGTTGCCACCAATAAGAGAGTAGAGAACGTTTGCAAACTGTGTCCTTTCTGCCTGCTTCACGATGAGGATGCGGATCACATGTTCCTCCATTGCCAAACAAATAGAATTTTGAATGTGTAATTGTATTTTTACATGGAGCACCCGTTGCTTTATATATACACCCAACGTATAAACAAAAATAACAAACAAATATACAAGAGTTATCAAAAAAGATAACAGGTGGTCATTTGAAAAAGATAAGATATGATCAAATAAAGATATCTATAATCCCTACACTCCCCCTCAAGTTGAAAAATGGATGTTTAACATGTTCAAATTGGAAACTAAATTGATAATCTGGGCCTTCCCTAAAGGCTTTGTGAAGATGTCCGCCAACTATAAAGAAGATGAAACTTTAGCTACTTGTATCACACCAAGCTGAATTTTCTCCCTTATGAAATGACATTCGATCTCTATATGCTTCGTCATTTCATGAAAAACATGATTAGAAGCTATATGTAAGGCTGCCTGGTTATCACAAAACAAGACAGTCGGTTTGACATAAGGAACACAAAGAGTCTTCAAGAGAGATCTCAACCAAACAATCTCAGAGCAAGCAGAAGCCATAGACCTGTACTCAACCTCTGCAAAAGAACGAGAAACAGTAGTTTTTTTCTTGGTGCGCCAAGAGACAGCAGAAGAACCAAGGAAAGCAATATAACCTGATGTAGAACGTATGGTATCTTTACAGCCTGCCCAATTCGAGTCACAATAAACTCGAAGTTACAAAGAAGATTTCGAGGAGAGAAGAATACCTTGCCCGGGTGTCTGTTTCAAATATCTAAGAATTCGAACAGCTGCATCAAAATGAGGGCAACGAGGCCTGCTCACAAATTGACTCAATAGATTAATAGAGTATGTAATATCTGGCCGAGTGTTCTATAGATAGTAGGGTCCTCTAACACCTCACCTTTATATCTAGAAAGAGAGATATTGGAATCCATGGAAAACTCACAAGGCTTTGGGTTAAGGAGTCCCATATCTTCTAATATCTCTAAAGTGTACTTTCGTTGAGATAACACAATTCCCTTTGAAGAATGAGCCACCTCGATCCCAAAGAAGAATTTTAAGGGACCAAGGTCTTTACTATGAAACTGCCTATGGAGGATGTCTTTAAGAGATGAAATGCCATTTGAGTCATTTCCAGTTATAACAATATCATCAACATAGACCAAAACTGCTATAAAACTGGATGATTTTCCTTTTGTAAATAAGGAATAATCGAATTTGGATTGAATATAGCCTGCAGAGATAAGAACAGTAGAAATTTTTTGAAACCACATCCGTGAAGCTTGTTTCAGGCCATACAAAGAACGATAAAGTTTGCAGACCAAATTCTCCCCCTTTCGATCAAATTCGGATGGAAGAGATATATAAACCTCCTCGTCTAAGTCCCCATGTAAGAAGGCATTGTGGACATCCATCTGATGAAGAGGCCAACCATGAACAGAGGCAACAGAGAGTAGACAATGAACAGTAACAAGCTTAGCCACTAGTGCAAAAGTATCTTGATAATCAAGACCCTCCATTTGTGTAAAACCTTTAGCAACCAAGCGTGTCTTATATCTCTCTATAGAACCATCAGAGTTATGTTTTATCTTATAAACCCAATGACAACCAATCGTCTTCTTACTTTTCGACAACAAAATAAGAGACCAAGCCTTATTTTGTTCCAAAGCTTTGAATTCAATAGACATAGAATCTCACCATATGGGATCCTGCACAGCCTGAGAGAACGAAACAGGTTTTAAAATAGAGGAAATGTATGCGACAAACGAGCGGTGAGCAGAAGATAGACGAGAATATGAAATTGAATTTTCTAAGGGAAATGGAATACCTTGACGAGCGAAAGCACTAGAGCAGGAAGACATGTCTATTGTATTACAATGGAAGTCCTTTAGATAAGATAGTGGCCTGCGAGCATGTTTTTCCGGTAATACGGGAGGAACAGACGTCGGAGCTGGAGAAGAAGAACATGGAGATAAAACATCCTTATAAGCGACTAAGAATCCTATAAAGGAGACTCATCAGCGTTGATAAGTGGGGGCGGACCTACTGACGTAAACTTATCCCGAGAAGTGGGTATGACGGCGGGCGCTGGATCCAAGCTTGAAGCTCTGGGATCCAAGCGGTGCACTTGAGCAGAACTCTCAAAGGAGTAATTTGGCCCAGATGCTGGAGTCGACAAAGGGAGGGGGTATGGTGGATTTAGCAACTGGTCGACTGAAAGTGGGTCGGAGACTGAATCTGAAAGAGGAGTAGGTGAAAGATATCACTACCAAAATAAGTCATATCAGCGACGAAATTAGCGATGCCAACGTAAAACGTCGCTAATATTTTTGGAATTAGCGACGCCAATAGTAAGCGTCACAATACGTCGCTGATAGCGACAAACAGCGACATATTGCGACTACCTTTAGTGTAATAAAAACCAACGTCGCTGATATGTTGGAAAACGTTACCAGTTTTATTAGTTCAGCGACGTTTAGCGTCGCAAAGCTTATGGCGTCGCCGAATATTAGAAATATATCGACACTTTACGACGTATTTACAGACGTCGCTAACTTGCTGCTAATAGGGTTCCTCGGTTCGATTTTTCATTTCTCCCTCTCACTAAATATTTTGTTTCCGCCCCTCTTCCCCCGACCTCGACGACAGCCCGACCCCCTTCCCTCCGGTGCCGCTCAAACCCCTTTTCTCCGCCTCCAGTCGACGCTCCTCCTCCTCCTCCTCCACCGTGAGCCCCTTCTCCTCCTCCACCGCGAGATCCTCCTCCTCCACCACCGAACTTGTCATCCTCATCATCCTCCACCACCACAAGCTCCTCTAAAGGTAAACCCTAACCCTAATTGAGGTGTTTTTTGTGTCCAAAATGGACACGGAGACACATTACGACCATGTGTTCACTGATACACTGTGTTCCTGAGGTTTTGGACACTTTGTGTCCATTTTTTGGATACGTGGACACCCCCAAGCATGCATATATATGTATTTCACCTCTGTACACTTAATCCCCTACTTACACTTGTGTATTTTTGTATTAATTTGGATTTGCATATTGGATATGGGTTTCGATATAGTGTTTGATACATTGTTTCACCTTACAACATTCCTACACTTAGAGACGTTTAGTACACAACTAATTATTTTATCCTAGTTTGCAAGTGTACTTTTGGGTAATCTAGGTATATTAGTTTACCAATATCCCCAATGGCCGGAGATTTTAAGGATCCCTGCATTACAAAAAATGATAGCACCACCTACTTGGAAAATAACAAACCACTATGCAACAATCAAGACAAAAAGAAAATGGTATTTTATGGTGACTTTGTCACCAGAAAAAATTCCAGTATATATTAATTGATTAATACAAGATGAATTACAATATTTGTTGGATCATTTGTCTCAAGATCCAATACTCAAAAATCCCAAGAAGAAGAAGAAGAAAAGAATAAAATAACATCGCTCAACACCCTATGACAACTCCATAAATAAAGTAGACGATCCTCCATACAAGTCTTCCTTCATCTATTGTTTTAAAGTGTGAGTTCTACAGTATGGTTCTCTTTGTAGAATTGGTAGGCTATCTCCTTGAATCTCCTCAATGAAAACACATAGATGACATTCACTTATCCTTCATAAATAGGCCAAGAAAAACATAATTAGGATATGAAAACCCTTATTAGCCCAGCCCAATCATGGTCATCCAAATCCAAATTAATACGAAAGTACACATATGTATTTCATCTTGCATTGCATTGGCTTGGCTTGATTTGGTTGGAGGCAGCAAGGTTTATTGTTGGAATACAGCAGTAGCATTTGGTAGCAGGGACTTGTGTCTTATTTTAAACGACAAGGGTTTCCTATTTTTACAGGTAACATGGCAACATGTGTAAGAGAACATATAGGTGTGTGTTTGTGTTTGTGTTTGAAAGGGAGTGTCACAAGAGTAAGGCGTGAGCATGTGTTAGTATTTTGAGCTGTGAGAGTGTTTGTTCTATTGAGGTTAGTACCAACTGGAAAGTTAGGTTAAAAGAACCTGGAAACTATGGCGTGGTTGTATACATCATGTATATGTATGTGTGTGCTAGTGGGAGAAAGGGGGAGGGTTAACTAGTACCAGGTATTTGGAGAGGAGGGAGAGTTTAGACTAGTATATAGCAGTACACTAGGGGAAGGATTAGGCTTGAGATGGGAGAGGGTGAACCATTGTGTATATTTAAGTAGGTGTCAAAGGGTTTGTGGATGTGTCTAAGAGCAAGGAGTAACAGTTAGAGTATAGAGCAGTTGAGAGAAGGATATATAGAGGGGGAACCATAATGTACATACTTGTCTACCTACTGTCTTTTTAGTATCTATTTCAATGTTTAGGATATGTCATGCTTAATACGCATATTACTTTTACAAGTCTTTCAACGATGTGCTTGTATCTATCTTACAGAATTATCCTCAAATGGATATGGAGCTGAATTACTATCTGCGGAATCGTATTTGGATATACAACCGTCATCCTGATGACATGTACGGTGTGTGGAGTGAATTCATAGAGGGTGTACACCAATTTCTGCAGTTTGCCAAGGCGTTCCCTCAGTACATGGACGGTACCAAAATTAAGTGTCCGTGTGTGAGATGTCGCAACTTGAAATATCGTCCAGAAGTGGACGTCACGTATCATTTATACTCGAAGGGTTTCACGCCGAATTACTATCAGTGGAGCGAGCACGAAGAACATGTGTCTTTAGTATCGGAGTACGAGCCTTATGTGGATGTCCACAACAATGCTCCTTACGACAATGGGTTGGTGAACATGGTTTTTGACACGGCCGGGCCTAGTTTCGATCCGGATGATCATGATGCACCTGAGGAGGCACCGAACCCCAATGCTGCATAGTTCATGGAGTTGCTGGAGAATGCAAGGACTCCATTATATCCTGGTTGTGAGGATCATTCACCGTTGGAGGTGGTTACAAGATTATTGAGCATCAAGTCCAATTTTAACATGTCGCAAGATTGCTACAACCGTCTTATGGAGTTGCTTATAGAAATATTGCCTGAGGGTGCGAAGTTGCCTAAAGACTTCTACCGGTCTAAGAGGATGGTTAGATCGCTCTGGATGGGATACAAAAAAATCGATGCCTGTCGCAACGGGTGCATGTTGTACTACAAAGACGACAAGGATGAAGACGCCTGCAGATTTTATGGTGTCGATCGCTACAAGCCATGTGGTAGAGAAAAGTCTGTCGGTGCCAGGAAGCCTACCTCTTCGATGCACTACTTGTCGTTGATGCCGTGGTTGCAGCGGTTGTTTATGGTGAAGGAAACTGCAGAAAACATGAGTTGACATAAGCAGGAACATACCGAAGGAGTGTTGGATCACCCATCTGATGGAGAAGCATGGAAGCACTTTGATCGAGAGTATCCAGATTTTGCTTCTGATCCGCTAATGTCAGATTGGGTCTCTGCTCCGACGGTTTTACCCCATTCGGACTTTCGGGATCCCAGTATTCGTGTTGGTCTGTGATCGTCACCCCGTACAATCTACCGCCTTGGATGTGCATGAAGACTCCGTATATGTTCTTCACCGTTATTATCCCAGGTCCGAACAATCCGAAAAGGAACATCGATGTGTATTTACAGCCATTGATTGATGAGTTGAATCATCTATAGAAAATAGGTTCCAATACGTACGATGTATCTAGAAAACAAAATTTTCAGATGCGGGCAGCACTTATGTGGACCATCAATGACTTTCCGGCCTATGGAATGCTATCTGGATGGAGCACGCATGGTCGTCTTTCATGTCCGTATTGCATGGACAGCACTAAGGCTTTTCGTTTGAAATATGGAGGCAAACCGTGCTTCTTCGATTGTTATCGTCAATTCCTGCCGAAGGATCATCCGTACCGGAGGAACAGGAATGCTTTTCGTGCTGGCGTTGTGGAGAAGGCTAATCCCCCGCCAAGGTGGCCCGGATACACGATATTGGAAGAGGTAAAAGATTTACCAAGAGCTACTGAGCAGCCTACTAAGGGCTACAAGTATGACGGATTTGGTCGCACTCATAACTGGACGAAGAGGAGTATATTCTGGGATCTTCCATATTGGAGCACCAATCTGATTAGACATAACCTTGATGTCATGCATATCGAGAAGAATGTGTTTGACAACATAATTAATACTGTAATGGACGTAAAGGGAAAAACGAAAGACAATCCAAAGGCTAGATTGGACTTGGAAGAAATATGTAGACGTCCTGCATTGCATTTGATAGAGGACAAAAATGGGAAGTTGAAGCAGCCTAAGGCAATTTTCTCACTGGAGAAGGAGGATAAAGTGAGGCTTTGTAGGTGGATTCAAGGTCTGAAATTTCCAGATAGGTATGTTTCGAACTTGAGAAGATGCATCGACCTCAAGAAGAACAAACTGACATGTATGAAGAGCCATGATTGTCACGTATTTATGGAACGGTTAATTTCGATTACATTTCGGGAATTCTTACCGCAGGCAGTTTGGGATCCATTGACGGAGCTTAGCATATTCTTCAGGGACCTTTGTTCTAAAAAATTGCCCGTTGATCGTCTAGAAAAGCAAGAGAAGGACATTGCGGTAACACTGTACAAGCTAAATAGGGTGTTTCCTCCTAGATTCTTCGACTCTATGGAGCATTTGCCGATTCATCTTTCCTACGAGGCACGTGTTGGTGGACCCGTCGAATATCGATGGATGTACCCATTCGAGCGACATTTGACTCACCTAAAAAGAAAGGTAAAAAATAAGGCTCGGGTCGAGAGTTCTATTTGTGAAGCCTATATTCTCGAGGAGATTACAAATTTCTGCTCCTCCTATTTCAAACCTCATGTTGCTACGAATAGAACGAGGGCTCCGAGAAACGACAACGGATATCAAGAATTTAATGATGGAATACTGAAAGTATTCAATGCATCCGGAAAGCCTTCGAGGAAAATGAAGAAGAGATATTTGAATGACGAAGAGCTAAGGGCTGCTCAGTTGTATGTATTACTCAATTCCGACGAGGATGAAGTGGAGAAGCTAGAGGGGTAAGTAAGGAATGATGAGTTTACGTCATCTCAATGTAATAGTATAAGCTAATATTATCGTACTAATCGACGGTTGCTTCATTGTTTTCCAGCACATATAGTGATGAGTTGAGGCTGGTTAGACCCTACATAACAGACGAAGCATTAGAACAAGAAATGAGACGTCATTTTCCTTCTTGGTTGAGCGAATATGTAAGTAGCTCGGTAATTACTGGGCTCTTCTAATGCAACTGCGCAATAAATAACTTATTATCTCTTCTTTGATATTCAGGTCGATCGTCTAATTTTACCCGAGATTGAATTAATTAGAACTCTTGCCAAAGGACCAATTACTTTTGTTAAAATATGGCCAAGTTACTGTGTCAATGGCTTTCGGTTCAAGTCGACAAATGCTCCGATCAGAGACAGCTTCCTGGATCTTGATTCAACGAAAAACAGTTGTTTGTGTATCAAGTCTTCGAACTACAAAGACGTCGATCCAGGAAATGATTTCTTTGGCATCTTACGAGAGATTGTGGAGTTGTCATATAATAATGGCAGAGAACCTGCAAAGATCGTGTTGTTCAAGTGTGAATGGTTCGATCCGATTGAAAATCAAGGTTGGAAAATTGACAAGCATGGTCTTGTGGATATAAACTACAAGCATAGATATCACGGCTACGAACCGTTTGTCCTAGAAACTCAGGCTCAGCTCGTGTACTTTACAGCTTATCCGAGACAGGGAGCAACGAAGTCTGACTGGTGGGCAGTATGCAAGACTAAAGCTAGAGATACTTTTGATGTTGACGAAAAAGCTTTCCAGGAGGACGAGCTACCTCTTTGTAACCAATATTATCGATATGGACTCCACGGAAGTTATGCATTACACGACACAAAATGTAGAAGATGTAGAATTATCCGAAGAGGAAGACGAGGCTGACGAAGGCGAAGATGAAAGTGAAGATGAGGAGGAAGTGGAAGATGAGGTCGAGGAAGACGAACAAGATGATTATTCTGAAGATGATTGAGAGAGATATACTTATCTGAACTTAGATGTTTCTTCTAGAATATATTATCTGGACTTAGATGTTTATTGTAGAATGTATCATCATATGTTGTCTTGGTTATTATCTTGTCTTTGTTGTACTTTCATATTTCTAGTCTCTATTATTTGTTGTACTTTCATATTTTTAGTCTCTATTATTTGTTGTATTATCATATGCTGTTATCAGGTATGGCAGGTCGTCGCGGATCGTTCCGAGGGGGACGACGAGGTCATGATCCTCCGGTACTTCCTACAGGTACTGCTAGAGAACGGAGTTTTCCTTCGGTACCTCCTACTGGTACCGACTCTGGATTCTTGTTGCCGATTACTTCTCCATATCGGACAGTAGCTTGGTCTGCTGGGACGACGTCACGTGGCATATCTTCTGGGACGAGTAGTTCCAGGCCTGTTGAGAGTGCTCGTCCGTCCAGCGTTCCTGCTGCTGATACGATGATGGAGATGGATGAGCAGATGGCGGAGGCTATACCGACGGCTGAGGAGGACGCGCCGACGGCCGACCAGCATCATGCAGATGATGCGTGCGCACCTCCGGAGGAGAGGAGGACGGAGATCTAGGCCAACGGTACAAAGTAGGTATTTTGGTTTATAATTTTTTTATGTTTTTATCATAAATTAACTTTTTTCATGAATATAATATGTCTGTATAGATATCGTCCCCCAGAGGTACAGAGACGTCTAGGCCACATGCTGAGGCATAATTATGGGGGTGCTTGGATTAACTACTCTGATGCTCCAGACGAAAGGAAGAACTACTGGTTTACGCGCTTCAAGGTTAAAATAGATTTGCTTTTAATATGAATCATATAATTAATTCATATTATATATAACTGATAAATATTTGGTTTGCTCTCTTCTAGGATATGTTTTTCTATCCACCGTACTGGGCCGAGCTTATCGAGGGGATATTTCCTGCCGTCGCTGCCAAGCTGATCAGCGACGCTATTAATGATCAGAAGGCTCGTGATTGTGCCGGAAATCCGATCCAAGGTTGGATCACCCCTGATCAGTGGAATGCGATGAAGGCTCGATTCGATGAGCCAAGGTACAAGAAAAAGTCGAAAAAGGCCAAGGCGGCTAGGCAACATGCCTTGAAGTGGTGCGGTGGGTCGATTTCGATGACGGAACATTTCCGTCGTCTGGTATGTCTTTCTCTTTTAAAAATATTATTTTAATGCAAAACCGATAAATTATTACTAAGATAATATATTTAATTACAGGTAAGGAAGGTCGGTAACGTCGATATGGTGACCGTCTTCCTGGCCACCCATCGTAAGGGCGAAGACCTTATTGACGAGAGGGTCGAGCAGACCTATGTAAGTATTACAATATGTTATCTTAATTTAATACTTTATGTCAATTTTAATATAACTTAGTAAATATGATGCAAATAAATATTCATGCAGTTAGTAATAATAAGTATATTAATTAGAAATTAGAAATTATAGAGTACTATCCATAATTTCTAGGCCGAGTATCAGAGGCTACGGGAACGGGCGGCTGCTAGTGCACCTGATGCAGGAGAGGCCGGTACTTCCTCGCAGCCCACTCAAGCTCCATCGGCGGACGAGCTGTGGATGACCGCCGCTGGTGGACTCCGTAAGGGTACGTACTACGGTAGGGGATCCTATAGCGCCCTAGTTGCGACCCAGTCCTCTAGGGCATCTCCTGCTAGTGTGCATGGTCCACAGCCGTCCCAGGAGTCTGCCCGAGTCCACCAGATGATGGAGTCTCTCCGTGACGACCTGCTACGATAGATCGAGGAGCAGTCTCAGCACCCTACGGACGATCCTGTGCTGCTAGCACGATTGGATGCGCTCGACCGCGGCATTATAGAGCTCATGGAGACGACTGAGAGGACAGAGTGCAGTGTTGGAGGGTTAGAGCGCACAGTGACGGAGCTGCAGACAGGACAGGTGACCATGGCCGAGAGGCTGAGATTGGCGCAGGATTCGATGGTCCAGAGCAGTGATAGAATATTATCTATCATGGATTCATACCACCAGCGACTTACAGCGTTTGAGCGTACTGGTCCTCCGGGTGCGCCTTCATCGTCGTCGACTCCGCCGCCTCCACCGCCTTCTTCTTCGATACCGACTCCACCGACGTCACTGCCTGCTCCATCGGTATCGATTTCACTTGAGGAGTTTGAGTTGTTCTTATTCCTTCACCGCGGCGGTGCCCCTCCTGCACCAGATCCCTAGTAGTCCTAGTTAAGACTGTTTGTTTGTGTTTGTTTGATCTTTTGTTTGTGACTTGGATATTTGTTGGTTGTGTAGACTTGGATGTTTGGATCCTATTCTATTTATTGGTTGTGTGTAGACTTTGGTTATTTAGTTGTAGACTTTGTTATATGGTGTAGACTTGGTTATTTGGATACTTGTTGGTTGTGCCTATCCTATTTGTTGGATCATATTCTATTTGTTGGATCCTATTCTATTTGTTGCCTACTACATTGTGTTATACTGTTGTTTATGTTATTATTCGTTTCAATTGGATGTTAATGTGCTTCTGTGGTTTACATTTACCGGTGTTGAGTGTTCCACCTAAGGGGTCGACGAATCCAGAGAGAAAAGGATATCTGTTATACTGTGTCTTTATGGTTATCTTTTTAAACTGCAGGAAGAAAAGGACAATCTGTATTTTATTTTATTTATTTTTTTGCAGATTTAGCGACGTTTATCGACGTTTACCGACGTCCACCGACGTACATTTGCGTCGGTAAACGTCGGTAAATCTGCAAAATTTTCTAGGGTACCGACGTTTACCGACGTCCTTATACATCGGAGAACGTCGGTAAACGTCGATAATAATCCCAGGAATTACCGACATTTAGTGACATTTTAAACGACGGTAAACGTCGGTAAATTTCTAGGATTTTACCGACGTGTACCGACTTTAAACACGTCGCTAAACCACCGACGACACGACGGTAATCGTCGATAAATTCTCAAGATTTTACCGACGTGTAGCGATGTTAAACACGTCGCTAATCCACCGACAACACGACGGTAGACGTCGGTAATATACCGACGTATATATACGTCGGTAAACGTCGGTACTTGCGACGTTTGGCGACGTTTTAAAGATCAGCGACATACGTTTCCGCGACAAGTCCAAAACGTCGGTAATTACGTCGGTAAATATTTTTAGCGACGAAATTTGTCGTTTTAGTGACGTCTTTAGGCGTCGCTAAAACGACTTATTCTGGTAGTGATGGATCGGCTGGGATAGATGGTTTAACCAAGAGGGGAGTGTTGGCTGGGGAAAATAGAAAAACAGATTCTTGGAAGACAACACCTCTACTTGTAAAAACTATTTTAGAGGTTAAGTCATACAATTTGTAACTTTTTTGAGAAAATGGATAACCAATAAAAATGTGTTTGCGAGCTCTAGGGGAAAATTTACAGCACGATGATGATGGTAATATAGTAGCAAAAGCAAGGCATCCAAACACGCGAAGATGTTGATAGGTTGGAGGATGAACAAATAACCACTCATAAGGAGTGACGTTGAAAAGTACGGAAGAGGGCAATCTATTAATGAGATAGGCTGCAATTAATATGCATTCACCCCAAAATTCTAAGGGAATGTGAGATTGAAAACGATAAGCACGAGCAGTATTGAGGAGATCTCTGTGCTTCCGTTCAACAATGTCATTTTGTTCAGGGGTACTAACACAAGAGGTTTGGTGAAGAACTCCATTATTAGAAAAGTATGGTCTTAGGTTAATACAGAACCATTGTCAGACCTAACTTATTTAATAGACGTGTTAAATTGAGTTGAAATCATTTTGAAAAAAGATGGTAAAATGGTTTTGACAACAGATTTGTGAGACATCAAATATATCCAAGTACATCTCGTAGAATCATCTACAATTGTCAAAAAATATCGAGATCCATATAGAGATGGAGTGTGATAAGGTCCCCAAATATCAACATAGATTAAATCAAAAGCTTTTAAAGAAACTGAAATACTTTAAAAGATAAACGTGTTTGTTTGGCCAAAGGGCAAACATTACATAAATGATTAATAGAATTCAAGTTTAAAATGATAAGCGTTTAGATGAGGCATGGCCAAAATGTTGATGTTGTAAAAAAAATTATTAGGAAATCCAGAAACAGTATTGGCAGTAGGCAACTTATTGAAGAGACTTGCAAAGTAATACAAGACAGAACGTTGTTCACCCGCTCCAATCCTCCTGTTCGTCTTCAAGTCCTGAAAAAAGCATGAACCAGGGAAAAAATGAGCAAAACATTGGGAAGAAGTGACAAGTTTGATAATAGAATTAAGATTGAATCTAAAAGAAAGAACACAAAAAACGTTAAAAAGAGTAATATAGTTATTTAATCACACAGTACCAATGTAAGAAACCGAAGAACGAGAGCCATTAGGCAAATTGACCTAAAATGGAACAGTAAGTTTGATAGAAGAAAGAAATAGAGAAGGATCAGAAATCATGTAATGGGTAGCCCCAGAGTCAATGATCCATTGAAAAGATGGAAAAGAAATATTAGGTTGAGTACATGTCATTTTCACAGAACGCTTTGCATTACCAGACTGAAAAAATGCCATCATCTGTTGAAACAATTCTGGAGTAAAACTAAGAGGCATGGTAGTCGAAATTGGGGGCAAAGTAGTTGGCGATGAAAGCAATGGGGCAGCTCGTGATGGACGATGAAGCCGATGACCTGGAGGTGCAAGTTCGTGATGTAGACGATAGCATCGGTCTATGGCGTGCCCCTTCCCATTGCAATGTGAACAAGTGCCACAAACAATTTTACCAGATGTACTGTTGCGTGAAGAAGGTGTGCCGATCCCAGGTTGCTTCTTATCGGAAATGGCCATAGCCATTAAATCCGGCGATGAAGGTGACGTCGTCTCCATAATGATCCGTTGTTGCTCCTCTTGGATCAATAAAGAATAGGCTCGATTGAGAGTGGGCAGCGGATCCATTAGCAAAATATTGCTACGAGTATTAAAGTGAGCATCATCGAGACCCATGAGGAATTGAGTAAGTTGTTCATGCTGAAAATATTTTTGAAAAGCCGTGAACGAGCCACATGAACATGAGGGAAACTCAATAATATGAGTTAATTCATCCCATAAAGCCTTGAGACATGTATAATAAATTGAAATAGGAGCCGAATCTTGCCGACAAAGAGCAATATCCCGCCGAAGTTGATAGATGCGAGGAGAATTACTTTGAGAAAAACGACCAAGAAGGTCCTTCCAAATAGCGCGACTTGTAGGGACATAAACAACGCTATTTGCGATCTCCGGAGAAAGGGCATTGATGAGCCAGGACTTTACCATGGCATCACAACGAGTCCATGAAGCAAAAGAAGCATCCGTTGAAGCAGGCTGGGGGAGAGATCCATCAACGAACCCGAGTTTATTTTGTGCGAATAACGTCGTTTGGATGGAACGGCTCCATGTGGGATAATTTGTGATGGTGAGAACATCGGTTACAAGCACTGTGCCAGGAGTAGCAGAGTGATGTAGATGGAGGGGATCATTAGGTGAAGAGTTGGAGGAAGAAGAGGATTGGAAGACGCATTGGAAGAAGAAGAAGAAGCCATAGAAAAAGCTTATTGCTCTAATACCATAAACAAATAGAAGTTTGAATGTGTAGTTGTATTTTTCCATGGAGCACCCGTTGGTTTATATATACACCCAACGTGTAAAACAAAAATAACAGACAAATATACAAGATTTATCAACAAAAATAACAGGTGGTTATTTGACAAAGATAAGATATGATCAAATAAAGATATTTATAATCTCTACAAAGTTGTTTGGGAGGTTTGGTTTGCAAGCAATCTGGGCTTAAGAGTAGAGAGCCATTTCACCATTCACACTCTTCTTGTCTTTTGGCTCATAGACCACCAATCTCACGAGGCATTCAAGCTGGGGGCTGCCCTCATCTGGGCTATCTGGAAGGCTAGATGTTCATGTATATTTCGTCATGTCGCTTCAAGGATTCAGTCCATTATTCAACATGCTAATGCTATTCACCAAGACTTTTCTATGGATTCTATATCGAGGATCACAGAGATTCAAAGTATGAGAAGCACTGCTATTAGTAGTTCTCGGTGGAATCCGCCGACTGGCGATACTATTAAAATCAATGTCGATGGCGCAATATCTACCACTATCATTGCTGCAACAGTTATATCCAGAGATTCTAGTTCAAATTTCCTCGGCATAAAAACATGGAGTTCAAGTCCTATTCACAGTCTGGACATTAGCCTACAAGCGAAAATCAAAGCTATCTATCAAGGCATTCTACTTGCCAAGAAGATAATCTCTGATTCATGTATAAGGCCCATCATTATCGAAGGTGATTCCTTAACGGTTATTAGAATCTTTAAGGGTGAGAAATCACTTATACCATGGAGACTTCATGATCTCATCTCATCCATTCAACCAGAGCTTCCTATGCAGTCCACAGTTGCATTCCTCTTTGCGGGCATATTGGGCAATGAAGTTGCACACAATTTGGTTAAATCCTCTCTGAGAACGACTTCTGATGATTTCTCCCCCCCCCCCCCCCCCCCCCCCCCCCCCCCTCCTCCTGATTGTATTTCTCATCTCTTAACTGATGACTCCTCCCGTCCGAATGAGAGTGTACTACATAATTCATTGAATGATCAATAAAGCTCCATAGTTTCCCCTGTTCCCCGCCCCCAAAAAAATGATGGAGTGTGTCAAAAAAAGGTGTTCCCATAATAATATTACTCTCTTTTTTAACAAATGAACCACGACCAACTTAAACTTTATGTAAATGACACTAATCCTGCCCGCCACCAATTCGTTGTTGTCGGGCCGACACTAGTACGAAAACGGGCCACGTCTTGTGCCAGATTGTATCGCCCTTATCAATATTTCGGATCGGTCCAATATGATATGACACACTTTATAAGTTATGTGTCGAGTCGAACCTAGACACCGATGCGATTTGAATTTATTGACATAGACTGGTACGATCTGACCTGCACCTGTTACATATCTTTTATCTTTCCATTCCTTGAGTTTAAGTTATGAGTGCTGCTAGCTTTTCCACCTGTGGGCCAATCCGTCCGTCACGTGGCGTCGTCCCATTGGCAGGTCAACCGGTGTGAAATTCATGAATATATAAGGAGTCAATGGGCTTCGACCACGCAACGGACGGGCCAGCCTTTTCCCTTAAGTTACACATGTAAGAAACTTCAAAGTTAAAAAGGGCATCCATGTCTCTTCCAAGTTATACATGCAAGATTGGTTTGTAATCGAAATGTTCGACTCTTCACGAATTAGACTCGTTAACTAGTCAATTTTTTTTAAGAGAGCGCTTGGGAGGCTAATGAGTGCTATAACGCAATTGGTTTACAATTGTTTTCCTTTTTAAAAAAGGACAATAAAGTTAACATGCGACAACAGTCTCTTTACTTGTTTTTTTTCTAATATACCAGAAGTCACCAGAACTCTAGACTATTGGATAAGATCTGAGAATTAATATTAAAATTATTTAACATGTTTTGTATGTCTAGGTCAATTTTGTGTATTGGAAGTTAAAATTGTCCAACAATAATTTTTTAAGGATATTGTTATTGGCATTTCTAAAATATCATCATGCATTTTTTTTAATTTTCTCTCATTAAAAATTCAAATTTGTTCCTGCATTAACTTCATTGGCACTCCTAAAATGTCATCCTGCACTCATCATTATGCATGCACAAATTAATGTCAAATTTAATGCAATAGTAGATTTGAAATTTGAATGCTAGCAAATTAAATAAAAGTGCATGATAACATATTAGGATTGTCAATAAGCATCATTTTTAATCCTATTAAAATACACGATGGAGAATATTTTAATTTGGAATGCTCTGATATTATGCTCTGTCGTTGTAAAAAAACACTTAGACTATTGATGGAGTTTAGGCTAATAATAATATTATTTAACCTAATTGTTTCCTGGACTCTGCAAAATCTTCTTGATACATTAGGAATTGTTTTTCAAGAAAAGAAAAAGTTAGAAACGAACCATTTAAAAATTTTAAAAAAAACTATTTTCCGAAGCTACTTCTAGTTGTTTTTGTTTTTGTTTTTGTTTTTATTTTATTTTTATGTAATACTAAGATTGAAAAGAAAAAAAAACTCATGATTGAAATTAGACCAAAACAAAGAAAAATTGAAGACCAAGATTATTTTTTTTTGTATATTTTAGTTATGAATTAAAAAGCTACATTGTATGGCAGTTTGGCCCACTGTTACAACTCCAGCAAAATAATTGTTTTCAACTTCCACCAAATAAATGGAAGAAATAATACGCTTCCATGCTTCGATATACTGATCATTCGTCATCCAGCCGAAATCTTATACTTCTTCTTCGGTTAATTCGGTTCGAACCGAACCGAATAACCGAAAATCGAATTGGACCGAAAACCGAATAAGCAAAACCGAAACCAAATTGAATTGGCCCATAACTGAATCAAACCGAACCGAATTAAATCGGTTCGATTTTTGGTTTATTCGGTTTATTTAATTTTTTGGTTTATTTGCGCTTTTTTAATATATATCAACTAAATATACCTAAATTTATTTAGTGTATACCTATATATATATATATATATATATATATATATATATATATATATATATATATATATATATATATATATATATTAGTACCAAAAAAAGAAATATATATATATATATATATATATATATATATATATATATATATATATATATATATATATATATATTTTATATATATATATATATATATATATATATATATATATATATATATATATATATATATATATATATATATATATATATATATATATATATCTTTCATAAAAAAAAATATATTTATATATATCATTCATAAGTCCAGTTTGATGCAGCCTTTCTTCCAGTCTGGCTTATTGAACTCCCGTATCATTTCGTGGGCAAGCAGACAATTGTCCGTGATGGAGCGTCCTTTAATAAAAGCGGACTGATTTGCTGATATAAGATCTTGAAGGATATCCTGCATACAATCACACATAACAGTAGTAATAATCTTATATAAAAAATTACAGCACGAGATCGGTCGGAAATCCCCAAGTGCCGTGGCGCCTTCCTTCTTTGGTATGAGAGTCAAGAACGTGTAGTTCAGCTCCTTTAAGAGTCTACCATTCGTAAAGAAATCATGTACTACCTGCAGCACCTGATACCTTAGTTGATCCCAATGTTGTTTGTAAAACATCGAATTAAACCCGTCTGGCCCAGGGGCTTTGTTCGGGTCCGCCTTTTTGATAACCTTCTCAATTTCCGCCATAGTGATGATCCGGCTCAGATTCTCATTGCCAATTTCAGTAACTATCCGCTTACAAGTGATTTCAGGAACCCCTGTTCATATGAGTTTTGGTTGTATAGTTCTTTATAGTAGTCGACCGCCTTGGAGACAATATCTTCGCCTCTTATAATCTCAATCCCGTCCGCGCCAATAATGGGGCCAATTGTATTTCTGTGCGTCCTCGCACGGGTGGTGGCGTGAAAAAACTTCGAACATCTATCTCCCTCCTTGAGCCAATCGCATTTCGCCCATTGTTGGAGTCGCACTTCCTCTTGGAATCGGTATCGACGTACTTCCTCCTGTAAAGCCACCTCTCTAGCCGCGAGGTCAGAGTCCAATGAGCTACTTGCAACTGATCTTGCAATATCTTTAATTCCTCCAATTCTTCGATTTTGGCCATTGGGCGCCTTCTGTTCCATAACTTCAAAGCTTTTTTGATTAGTTTAAGTTTGTGCACTACTTGAAATTGGATGTTACCTGATATGTTGCATTGAAGTATGTTGTTGATCACATCTTGGTACCCCTCCTCATGCGGCCAGGAATTGTAGTACCGGAAAGGTCTACAACGGGAGGGCCGCATGGCGACCATGCGTAGGAGGAGCGGTGTATAGTCGCTTGTGCCATGGTGGAGACCTTCGGATCTGCTATGTGGGAACGTCTCAAGCCATTTGAGATTGCATAACGTCCTGTCCAGTAGACAGGATATTCTATTAGTAACCGAGTTGTTGTCCCATGACTGTAAGCCCCCTAAATTTTAGGAATTTATTTTTGATTTTTCTAAAAGAATTATTTTTGATAATAATTCTTATTTGATTATTCTTGATCATTAAATGCTCTTTTCTGGGACTTTGATTTCTGGAGCGTCAGAGATGTCAATCTCTGAAAACTTTCTGCATGAGTTGTAGTAGACAAGATTATCTTCATTTTGATATATCATGTCCCACTCAAACTTGTTCTCTTGTACTCTTTTTTTATCGTACAACTTCGGGTCAATTTAAGCTTTTGATCGTTGAATAACTATTAATTAATTTTCCACTTTTATCTTTGATCATCATATGCACGTTGTCGTGACTTTTTATTTAGGAGCCCAAGACTAGTCATTTTCTCAAAACCAACTTCTCGTGCATGATCTACTCAAGACACTCTACACCCATGACCTTCGTGTCCCACTCAGACACACCATCTTGTGCTTTATTTGCTTCGCACAACTTTCTTGACACAAGACCGAATCTAAATTCATCCTACGAAGTCACATTTATTTCTGACTTGACTTGGGGACACCCTTTCGACCCAAACTTGTCGACCCAAAATATGGACACGACCCACATTAAGCCTACTGCCCACATGACACTTGTGTCCCATTCAAATGAGCCCCCACATGCTACTTATTTACCTGTGATTATAAGTGGCTAAATTAATCCATTTATTGTACCAAGTCCGATTTTGACCCGACCCGACTCAACTGAACCCAACCCGAGCTTCATGTTACCCACTTATGAACACCCACACACTCTTTTTCCCTACCAATTACCAAATGCCTAGTGTTCCCACTCCAAATATTCAATGACAACCCCTTTGATTAAATTCCTAGAGAATGACCTAATTTAATTTTGGCCCTTGATTTTGCCTCCATGAACCAACACCACTCATCCAATTATACAACCTTCACCCCCACACTCCCATTGGCTGGCCCTAACCCCTATGCACTCTCTCTCTCTCCTCTCAAAATATCTCTCCCTCTCTTTCTAAAAACATTTCTCTCTCTCTCATTATTACACACACACACCCTCTCCCATCAGCACACCCCCCCAGCCGACCACCCCACTTTCTTCCTCTATCACTTTCATCTCTCTCTCCTTTTTCTAATATATACACAACTCTCTTTCTCTCTCTCCTCTTCTTTTTCTTCTTCACCATCACCACCATTAACATCACCACCCCCTCTCATTCACAATAGCAGCTTCACCATCTTCCTCTTCTCTTCCTCCTCCCGGGCCACGTCGGCCAGGTGCGACGGCGGCGGCGGCGGTGGCCAGCTGCAGCTGCCACAACACCTCGGGTAGCAATAGCAGCAGCTAGCGACGACTGTAGAAGCGTGGCGGCGGTTGTAGTAACGCGGAGGCGATCGCGCTCGGCCACCAGGACCAGCCCTACGACCCCATGCAACCCCGACGAGGCAGCCGCGTGCACGGCCAGCGGTTGCAGCAGCGTGCGCGCATTTGTTGCGGCGTGGCAGCACCACCGTGCACTACCGTGCGGCCACCCCGACGTACCCTCGTGTGCCACCCTGCATGGCAAGCCTTGGCGAACCACCATGGGTGTCCTCGTCGTCTTTGACGTAAGACAGGGACGATTCGTACGTTTTGTACGAGATCCCGTCGACGAGCGCGAGTTTTTGAACTCAGAATTCGTGTTTCATTGCAGCGACTTCGTGCACATTTTTTGTGCAATTCGACCGTTGGATCGATGGACTCTTTGCTCCGTCACAATCTCGGTATATACCACTTCACTCCTTTGAAGTTTCAACCGTTAATTCCGTCGTTTGCTATGTGAAAATCCGGCACCAAGTTGACCCTTTAAATTGTGTTGTTTTTGGACAGTTTTGTGGAGCCAACTTCGTCGACTCGTATCTCTGCCATCGCAGCTCTGTTTGGCGTGCCACCAGTTCCTGTACACTGCTGGTATAACCCTCTTTCTGTCCCTTCAGTTTTATTGTATTGTGAGCTTGTTTGATTGGTTGAATTTGACACCAAAGTTGGTCGTCCAAATTCATAATTTTCAATTTGTAAAATCTTAATTTTGAATCCGGGACTCCGGATTCAATTTCTGACACCACCAGTAGACTCGTGGCATTGTTCTGGCATGAATTCATATAAAGTTTGCTTTATTTGGAGGACGTGGGCCCCGACATGCATTTCGATGCAAGGCTGGCCCCATAGTCCGAGTCAATGGGCCATTTTGAGATCGGCTCATCGGAATCCAATTCCGGATATACCGTTGAGGTCGTATCGTCATTCTAGACTCGTTGACATATAATTTACTTTATTTTGTGGTCATTGGCTCCGACACGCATTTTTGTGCAAACCAGAATTTCAAAGTCCTGGTCAACGGACCATTTTAAGATCGGCTCATCGAAATTCTAATTCTGGGTATGCTGTTGGGTTCGTATCGTCATTATGGATTTGTGGACATATATTTTGCTAGGTTTTGAGGACTTTTATCTTGACATATTTTTTGGTGCAAAGTGGGTCCAACACGGACATCGTTTTGATCTGAAATTACCTTTTTGCCCCTGTGTCCAAATTAGACTTATGGGTAGGCTATTCTAGCTATTTTGACCATTTTGGAGACGTTGGTGATGTTTGTTTCATCATACGACAACATCTGTAGACTTTCTCCCTTATCTATCACCATTTGTTATAATCCTTCTCTTTTTGGTTCGTATTTTGAGATCCGTGCATCGAAATTAAGATCCGTCGATTCCAGTGATTTCATATCACTAAAATTGACCAGTTGACCATATGGATGATTAATAAAGACTAGCCTTGACCTAGTTTAACCTAGAGTAGACTAGGAGTTGACCAGTTGACCAAAGTTAACTGTAAGTCAACCTTTGACCCAGTTTGACTTAGTTTGACTGAGTTTGACCTAATATAGGCCTAGAAGCATAGAATTAATTTATTTATATATATTGTTTACTCTAGAAAACTAAGTAACTCTGTAAATTCATATTAGGTCTCTGTGACGTCAGTTCAGGCATCGACCCCCACTTATTGCTCAGGACAGCAGGCGAGTACATTCTCTGATAGTTTTTATTGTCTTGATACCTACTATATCTGATTTAGTTGTAGTATTTTACTTAATTTCTGACACGATGGTACATGGATTAGTATACATCGGATTCCTGTCATGAGATGTCATTCCTGGGTTACCATGGTATATTGGTACATTGTTGATCTTATTTTTTTGTACTTGTATAGACGCTGATTCCTAAGAGGATTTGCTACCCTCTTAGAGAATCTTGCATCATGACGTGACATATCCGAATCCATTATACTACTCAGAGATGGAGAGTTATTAGAGGTTATGTGATCATACCCCACTGGTTACTACTTGCATCATAGCTTTACCCTCGCCTCACGTAGGGTAAAGCCTGACCTGATACTACTTGTACCATAGCT
Organism: Iris pallida; assembly: GCA_029216955.1. Taxonomy (NCBI): domain Eukaryota; kingdom Viridiplantae; phylum Streptophyta; class Magnoliopsida; order Asparagales; family Iridaceae; genus Iris; species Iris pallida. Next base: position 160,830 of record JANAVB010003080.1, read on the forward strand.
TTCCATTTTGGCCGGCCTGATCTCCAGGTTTACCTGCGCTTGTTCTTGCACCATAGCCGGTCAAATGTGTGAGACTCGTCTCACAGTATCGTTATTTATATACAGATACGTATTTTGTAGTGTATTTCGCATTTTCTTGGTTTTCGCAATGCTTTAAAAATTTTCCTAACTTATAGATTTTTCCTTGGCCGCCATGCCGCTAGTATACCGGAGTATACCGACGGCATACCGTCCAGACAGATTTTCCATAATTTAGATATTTTCGATTTCAGATATTTTCATGAATAATATTTTTGATATTTTTGTGAATAGTGTTTTGGATATTTTGATGAATAGTGTTTAGATATTTTCATGAATAGTGTAGATGCACCCCATTATCCAATGGATAATTGGTTTTGTTTGAATGGCTATGATTGACTTAGATATTCTCATGGATCATCATCCGACGGCTAAGATTAATTTCCCCTTCTATATATACCATTTCACTTTCTCTCTCATCTCTCTTTTCATTCTTTTCACTCTCTCTTCATTTCTTCTTCCCTTCTCTCCCCCTTGGAGCTTGCCAAGAGCTTGGCCTTGAGGCCATGGGTGTGGTGTCTAACCCCCTAGGAGGAGGAGTAGAAGATTAGGCTTGGAGCTTAACCTAGGCAAGTACATCTTGCCAAAATCTTGAACAAAAATGTTTTTGTTGTCATTTTATTTCCCTTGGTAGTAAATGCTTAGAATTTTCCCAAACTTATTTTGTTAAATATGTTTTCATTATGATTCTCGTATATATGCATGTTTCCAAAATTTGTTTAAGCAAGGTTTTGATTTTCTGTTAAAACCCAATATGGACTTAGTAGAAAATTTGGTATTAAGAGTGATACTAGCGTTACCATCATGGATCTTGGTCACATATACATATATGAGGCCCTCACATAGTTTGTATATCATGGATTTTGAGTTTGGTGGCAATCGGAATCCGTTTCGGTGTCCCGAGAACATCTGTTTGGGAGTATTTTAAGGTATTGATCTATCAAATATTTTGATTTGTGAAAACTAATACTTCCATGTTGTAGTAAATTCAATTCTATTCAATTTTGACTTTTGAAAATCCAAATTTCGATTTAAAACGAAGTTTTTATGGCCGAAACAAGTTTTGGCAAAATTCTGAATTTTGTTGCTGTTTGAAAAACCGGTATACCACCGGTATACCGCAGTATACCGCCGGTATGCCATTTTTTGCACCAGAAACCTTCTGTCTTTAGGCCGGTATATCGCCGGTATGCCGCAGTATACCGCCGGTATGCCGTTTTATGCTGTTTTAGTCTGTTTTTGCCCGTTTCTGTCCGTTTTTGTCCGTTTTTGATATTTTCTTCGATTGTAATGATTTCTTAACATGATAAGATGATCTTGCTCAGTTAGATAATAATTGTACACCCTATATAGACTTGATACTAGCACATGTTCAACCATTTTATGAAATGTACTTAGCCTTGATTATTCTTCTCCACATGCCATGATATGTCTATTGATAGATTCTTTCTTACAAGCTATGATAATTGTTGTCATGCCTTCTTGCCTACTTGATAGTGACCCGTCGTGGTGCACTCTTGAACATGTCTTTTTCTTGCTTACATGATAGTGGCCTGTCATGGCGCACTCTTGATTCCAGTACATGTCTTGCTCTTTGATAGTGGCTCGTCGTAGCGCACTCTTGCCTTGATATTGTCATGTCTTGTTGTGGCTTGTTATGGTGCACAATCTTGCTTGTCTTATCCAGTCTTGCATGTCTCATGTCTAGGATGGATTCTGCGGAATGCCACACCCGGAATCCAACAAGAAAATGTTAAGGACTAAACAACTAGCTTGATTACTTAGATCATTGAGAATTTCCCAGTAACCTGTTGCCCCTTTGGTCTTGGCATTATATATATACATTGGGATTTGGAGCTATCTGTCATGATGAGCACACTTCCAGCTCACCGTCGAGTGGGGCACCTCTTTAGGACACATGTATCTTACTACAGTGTGTCTGCTATATCACTTTAGGACACATGTATCTTACTACAGTGTGTCTGCTATATCACCTTAGGACACATGTATCTTACTGCAGTGTGTCTGCTATACTTCTTTTCTTTTTGGCTTGGACCATTCAGGTAGTAGCAGGCAGGAGCTGGACTTGGAATTCTCAGACTTGCATTTGTTAGTAATTAGGATTATGACAACCCTAGTTAGCTAAAGTATCAAGCCGTAATCATTGCTTGGCCGTGATTGATGGATGGAGTCCATTCTTGTCTAGTCTAGTCTTGCTCATGTTTATCTTATTGCAGTACTTAGATTTTCTGTCATTCCTTACATGCTATTCTTCCTACTACATGCTCGGCTTCACCATATGCTCACATGTTCCAGTTCTTACATGCTCACATGCTCCAGTTATCTTACATGCTTACATGTTCCAGTTATCTTACATGCTCACATGCTCCAGTTACTTAACATGCTCACATGTCTAGTTTATCTTTTATGTTCACATGCTTCCTTTTCTTCACATGTACACAGTTTACATTACGTCAAATGTCCTTTACTTTATGCTACATGTTGCTTTACTTATTGTCCTTCTATTCTCGGGATAAGTGCATTGGTAGTGCACGAGTCTCGATTAGTACTTACTTATCTCTCTCTCTATCCATTGCTATGATTTGTATGCTGGTTTTAGTTCATAGTTTGGCTTCCTTTGTGGTACTTGCTATTGGGGGTCTGACCCCACTGGTTTTGCATTGACCAGATCTGATAGAGGAGCCCGGAGGATCTTTCGTACCTTCCACTTGTTGGTGATTACCCAGAGCACCAGAGTACCTTAGTGGGTTTTCTATTTCATTCTCCCACTAGTTATGTACATTATTCTTTTGTGGCGTTTAGCCTACGAGCACGTGTTTAGCTCGTGTTTTGGACTTGACATTTAGCCTACGGGCCAGAACATGATTTGCGTATTCTAGACTATAGCTAGAGCTTATTATGTATGACTATTACTCTTGCTAGTCTTTACTCTATATCACTAGCTTCATGATCATTGATATATAATAGTTTGGGACGCTTTACTATTTTATATTCCAGTTGATCTTACTTTTTGTACATTGTTTATTGCCTGTGATTGAGATACCTAGGATTGCTTGGCCTAGGATCGACTGTTGGCTTGTAGTAGTAACCCCCATCTATACAGCTTATACGTTATTTCGGAGTACTAGAGTACTTTGGTATACGTAGCTGGCCTGGTCCGTCCCTACTTGCCAGTATTCTGGTTCTGGGGCGTGACATAGGTTTTAGTGGTAGCCCATGCAGGTCTGATTTATCAGATATGTAAGGGTTACTGATGTTTAGATATCTCAGTCATAATTCTCTTTTATTGATATCCTTCGTGTTATTCTATCTCTGATCCTTTGACCTGATATCTGCCTTGATCGTTGATCCTTCCTGTTCTTTCGATTTAATCCTTGTGTCCTTTAACTTTCAAGGACACTGTTCTTCATCCTTCTGATCATCTTATTTGGGTTTTGCCGATTGTAGTCAGCAATCTTCTGTTAGGCCAGTTATGGAGGATCAGTCTTAGCATTCAGGGGCAGAGTTCAGAGTTGACCCAAGGGAAGAGGTATCAGTTCAGCCTGATCAGCCAGCAGGGTCAGTCCTGCCAGAGTCCAGCTTCATCGGCTACCCCGACAGTCCAGCAGTATATGGCTCAGGTACCATTTCAGCAGCAGCTGGTTAGAGCAGCAGTTCCGAGGCATGGACATGCAGAGTTTAGTATGTCAGAGCAGGTTTTGGCCGAGGATGGTCATGTGGTAGGTATTGTCCTATTCTGCTTCCACTCTTATTTATCTCTTGGGTTACGTATATTTGGCGAGTTTCTCGTCCCACTCTTCTGTCTTCGTAGTCGAGGCATGTGATAACTTCATTAGGTATCAACTACGAAGATACGTCCTAGGTAGAGTCATGTCTTGGATTAAGTCATTGGTACCGGCTTATTTTGAGAATTGACTTTTATCTAAGTTGTGGAGTCAGCGTAGGCCTGCACCTACTCAACTGACTCAGGAGACATATTTATTCATATGCCTCCATCCCTTCTTGATTGTGGTTGTGTTATTGCTTACGCATTTACTTATATTACTGTTGTCTTTATCTTACCAACATGCCATGCTTTGTTTTGATTGATATGATTTTTCAGCTCTTTGGTTTGGTTTTCATGTTTGACTAGATTTAGGAAATTTCGAGGACGGAATTTATTTTTAAATTGTGGAGAGTTGTGAGACTCGTCTCGCAGTATCGGTATTTATATACAGATACGTATTTTGTAGTGTATTTCGTATTTTCTTGGTTTTCGCAATGCTTTAAAATTTTTCCTAACTTATATATTTTTCCTTGGTCGGCATGCCGCTAGTATACCGGAGTATACCGACGGCATACCGTCCAGACAGATTTTCTATAATTTAGATATTTTCGATTTCAGATATTTTCATGAATAGTATTTTCGATATTTTTGTGAATAGTGTTTTGGATATTTTGATGAATAGTGTTTAGATATTTTCATGAATAGTGTAGATGCACCACATTACCCAATGGATAATTGGTTTTGTTTGAATGGCTAGGATTGACTTAGATATTCTCATGGATCACCATCCGACGGCTAAGATTAATTTCTCCTTCTATATATACCATTTCACTTTCTCTCTCATCTCTCTTTTCATTCTTTTCACTCTCTCTTCATTTCTTTTTCCCTTCTCTCCCCCTTGGAGCTTGCCAAGAGCTTGGCCTTGAGGCCATGGGTGTGGTGTCTAACCCCCTAGGAGGAGGAGTAGAAGATTAGGCTTGGAGCTTAACCTAGGCAAGTACATCTTGCCAAAATCTTGAACAAAAATGTTTTTGTTGTCATTTTATTTCCCTTGGTAGTAAATGCTTAGAATTTTCCCAAACTTATTTTGTTAAATATGTTTTCCTTATGATTCTCGTATATATGCATGTTTCCAAAATTTGTTTAAGCAAGGTTTTGATTTTCTGTTAAAACCCAATATGGACTTAGTAGAAAACTTGGTATCAAGAGTAATACTAGCATTACCATCATGGATCTTGGTCACATATACATATATGAGTCCCTCACATAGTTTGTATATCAAGGATTTTGAGTTTGGTGGCAATCGAAATCCGTTTCGGTGTCCCGAGAACCTCTGTTTGGGAGTATTTTGAGGTATTGATCTATCAAATGTTTTGATTTGTGAAAATTAATACTTCCATGTTGTAGGAAATTCAATTTTATTCAATTTTGACTTTTGAAAATCCGAATTTCGATTTAAAACGAAGTTTTTATGGCCGAAACAAGTTTTGGCAAAATTCTGAATTTTGTTGCTGTTTGAAAAACCGGTATACCGCCGCGGTATACCGCAGTATACCGCCGGTATGCCATTTTTTGCACCAGAAACCTTCTGTATTTAGGCCGGTATGCCGCAGTATACCGCCGGTATGCCGTTTTATGCTGTTTTAGTCTGTTTTTGCCCGTTTCTGCCCGTTTTTGTCCGTTTTTGATATTTTCTTCGATTGTAATGATTTCTTAACATGATAAGATGATCTTGCTCAGTTAGATAATGATTGTACACCCTATATAGACTTGATACTTGCACATGTTCAACCATTTTATGAAATGTACTTAGCCTTGATTATTCTTCTCCACATGCCATGATATGTCTATTGATAGATTCTTTCTTACAAGCTATGATAATTGTTGCCATGCCTTCTAGCCTACTTGATAGTGACCCGTCGTGGTGCACTCTTGAACATGTCTTTTTCTTGCTTACATGATAGTGGCCTGTCATGGCGCACTCTTGATTCCAGTACATGTCTTGCTCCTTGATAGTGGCTCGTCGTAGCGCACTCTTGCCTTGATATTGTCATGTCTTGTTGTGGCTTGTTATGGTGCACAATCTTGCTTGTCTTGTCCAGTCTTGCATGTCTCATGTCTAGGATGGATTCTGCGGAATGCCACACCCGGAATCCAACAAGAAAATGTTAAGGACTAAACAACTAGCTTGATTACTTAGATCATTGAGAATTTTCCAGTAACCTGTTGCCCCTTTGGTCTTGGCATTATATATATACATTGGTATTTGGAGCTATCTGTCATGATGAGCACACTTCCAGCTCACCGTCGAGTGGGGCACCTCTTTAGGACACATGTATCTTACTACAGTGTGTCTGCTATATCACTTTAGGACACATGTATCTTACTATAGTGTGTCTGCTATATCACCTTAGGACACATGTATCTTACTGCAGTGTCTCTGCTATACTTCTTTTTTTTTGGCTTGGACCATTCAGGTAGTAGCATGCAGGAGCTGGACTTGGAATTCTCAGACTTGCATTTGTTAGTAATTAGGATTGTGACAACCCTAGTTAGCTAAAGTATCAAGTCGTAATCATTGCTTGGCCGTGATTGATGGATGGAGTCCATTCTTGTCTAGTCTAGTCTTGCTCATGTTTATCTTATTGCAGTACTTAGATTTTCTGTCATTCCTTACATGCTATTCTTCCTACTACATGCTCGGCTTCACCATATGCTCACATGTTCCAGTTCTTACATGCTCACATGCTCCAGTTATCTTACATGCTCACATGTCCCAGTTATCTTACATGCTCACATGCTCCAGTTACTTAACATGCTCACATGTCTAGTTTATCTTTTATGTTCACATGCTTCCTTTTCTTCACATGTGCACAGTTTACATTACGTCACATGTCCTTTACTTTATGCTACATGTTGCTTTACTTATTGTCCTTCTATTCTTGGGATAAGTGCATTGGTAGTGCACGAGTCTCGATTAGTACTTACTTATCTCTCTCTCTATCCATTGCTATGATTTGCATGCTGGTTTTAGTTCATAGTTTGGCTTCCTTTGTGGTACTTGCTATTGGGGGTCTGACCCCACTGGTTTTGCATTGACCAGATCTGATAGAGGAGCCCGGAGGATCTTCCGTACCTTCCACTTGTTGGTGATTACCCAGAGCACCAGAGTACCTTAGTGGGTTTTCTATTTCATTCTTCTACTAGTTATGTACATTATTCTTTTGTGGCGTTTAGCCTCCGAGCACGTGTTTAGCTCGTGTTTTGGACTTGATATTTAGCCTATGGCCAGAACATGATTTGCGTATTCTAGACTATAGCTAGAGCTTATCATGTATGACTATTACTCTTGCTAGTCTTTACTCTGTATTACTAGCTTCATGATCATTGATATATGATAGTTTGGGACGCTTTACTATTTTATATTCCAGTTGATCTTACTTCTTGTACATTGTTTATTGCCTGTGATTGAGATACCTAGGATTGCTTGGCCTATGATCGACTGTTGGCTTGTAGTAGTAACCCCCATCTATACAGCTTATACGTTATTTCGGAGTACTGGAGTACTTTGGTATACGTAGCTGGCCTGGTCCGTCCCTACTTGCCAGTATTCTGGTTCTGGGGCGTGACAAAATGGAAGAGCCTGATCTTGACCCAAGCCAATCACATAATGCTCTAATATCTCAAGAAACTACTCATATTTACATTATGCTTTAGATATTGTTGTACTGGTCTACATTCTAGTATTTCATACCCTAACATGATATCCAGTTTTACATGTACTACTTTATTTTCAGTCTTGATATTTCATCTTGTATTTTATTATAATTGTCTCTTATAGAATTTATCAATTCATATGAAACTGTTATCCAGTCTTGATACTACTACTAATATTTACCGAAAATTTTTGCCAATATTTACTGGAAATCTAATTTTCCCTAACATGATATCCAGTTTTGATACTACTGCCAATATTTACTTAAATTTTCTGCCAGCTGCTCCTTGTGGTGTTGTCGCGTCCTCCGCGATCATGGCATAAGCTTGTCCTCCCTGTGCGGCGGGTAGTGGTGGGGCACTCGCATTTCTATTCAAACATTTTTGAGACCTATGTTGGTTGGACCCATAAGTCCAACACAAACCTAACCATCCACGATAATTTTCTTGTACGTGGCCTCTCTTCATGCAATACTGGAAGATGGGGACTTGATGTGGGGTTGCTCGTGGCTGCTGAGGATACTGCTGCGCTGAGGTCTCCTTCGGGACATTGGGACGTTTTGCCGCTCCCGATTGGTTGATGCCTCCTCCAGGTACGTCTCGGTCTCTCTTTTTCTTGTGCTTCAACTCTTTCTCTACCGCCTGTACGACCTTCAAGATTCTTTCATATGTGGTGGCCTGGCTGGTGGCGATGGCGATACAAATTTCATGTGATAGCCCTTTTCTGAACTTCTTGGCTTTGGCTACATGGGTCAAGGCATCTGCGAAGCGACTGAGGTGGGAGAACTATACGGTGTACTCGTCGATAGAGAGGTTGTCCTGTTCCAGGCTCTCGAACTCGTTCTCCAACTCTTCGCGGGCTACTTCGGGATAGAACTTCATCTTGAACAGCTCCTTGAACTCTTTCCAAGTCGCATCTGGTGCGGTAAATCGGGGCTTATCTCTATACCATGTGCGGGCGATGTCGTAAAGCTGCATGCTAGCTGTCTCGATCTTCAGGTCTTCAGGAACTCGAGTCATCCAAAGAATTCAGTCCACGTTCTCTAACCACTCATCCGCGTAGAGAATCCCTTCCGTCCCCTTGAATTCCCTGGGCCTAAGGTCCATAAAATTCTTGGAAGTTCCAGGGCGCGGTCGTGGAGCATCTCTAGTCTGGAGAGCCTCTCTCAAGGTGTCGCAAAAAGTGTTGGCCTGCTCCGTCTGGGAAACGATAAGCTGCTGGAAGATCCCAAGGATCGTAGCGTTATCCAGTGCAGGTGGCGGAGACAAAACATGTGCTGGATATACGACAGGTGCTGGATACATCACTGGTGCTGGATGTATGGTAGGTGCTGGATGGAGAACATGTGATGGTGGTGGGACAGCTGTTGGGGGCAGAACGGTTGCTGGTGGGGGAGTCTACGGAGGAAACTGTGGGGGTGGTAGAATGTCGTCTCTGCGAAATCTCGAGAATGGCGGCAGCGACGGATTGCCCTGATGAGTAAGCTGGCCTCCCTGCATCGGTGGAGTCATGTATGTAAAGAATCCTCCTGCAGTTTGTGGGGTGTTCAGGGAAGTGTTGTTTCTGTCTTAAAAATCCATTTACTACAATAAAAGAAAACATTTAGATGGTATGAAGATTTCAAGGAGGATGCAAGTCAAAGATTCAATGAAATTAAGGATTTAGAGATCAATAATGTGTTCAAGATATGTGGATGAGATCCTAAGTGTCTAATCCTATTTTGCAGGCTAACGTCGGTACAGTAATGTAATCGAAGTGATTAACGTAGACCTGCATGGGCCACCAAAAAAACTTATCACGACCCGTACCCGCTTTTCGGATACAAAACGTGTCCAAGCCCAGCCTACGTCGCAGTGTCGGCGGTAGAATGCTGTCTATAACTCACAAGTCACATAATCTATACAACTAACATGGCAGTCTAGATCTCATCCACAAAAATATGATACAATCAACTAACTCAAATGAGACTGGAAAATGAATGATAATATAAAATGAAGTATCCAATTTATCAAGAATTCAAGTTACGTCCGGTAGACACAAATCCACTATCAGTAGACGGATATAAAATGAAAAAACGTTAACTAAATCCAAACTGCTAAAATATCAAGATACCCTCAGCTGCAGGGGTACCATAGTCCAATGCTGGCTCAAACCTGCTCGTGTGCACCTGGTTCGATGCCACTCTCCGTTCCCAAAATACATATTTTAATACGCGTACTGCTCGGATGTTTTTATTTAATATTTATCATGTATTGTTCTGTATTTAAATTCTTTTAATTTTACGCTAATTAATTTTTTGTATTTTACTTTCTGCTTTTATTCTCTGTTTTAGCTTTGCTTTAGGTTCGGTCTAGGTTGGTTTATTTTCGGGATTATGTTGGTTCATCATGAACCGAACCCAACACCCCCAAGCCCCATCCCCTTTCTCTCTCTTTATTACTTCTTCTCATTCCTCTTCTTCTTCCTCATAAACTCTCTCCACCTACCAAAACCCATAGGCAAGTACATCTTGCTCCATATGAGAACTCGTATTTTTATGGTTCATTTATCTTTCTTTCGTGATCCTAAGAGAGTTTAGAACTTGGCATTTTTTATTTTGAAGTCTTATTTTTAGTAGATCTAGAAATTTTTATTTTTCGAATTTTAGTGGTTTTGATCTGTTAGACTTCCTTATTTCCAAGTTTTGTTCATTTCAGATTGTTGAGGTTGTGTTATACGCCATTCTAACCTAGAAAAACCCCATGTTTGACTTGGGACGAAGGTTTCATGGAAATTGGAGTTCGGGAGAAACTTTACGCTTACGTTGTATGTGCCAGCGTAGTATTGAGTTTTACGCTCACGTTGTATGTGCCAGCGTAGTATTGAGTTTTACGCTCACGTTTTACGTGCCAGCGTAATATTGAGTTGTACGCCCATGTTATGCGTGTCCGCGTAGTGCCGAGCTTTACGCCCACGATCACTCATGGCAGCGTGAAACTGTTTTATTCTTTTTACATGCACAGCGTTTCAGGCATAAAACTTGACCCTTTACACGTACAACCTTTACGCGTGGCTCGATCCTTTACGCATGCAATGTTTTACGCTCACAGTATTTCCTGCGTAAAACTCTAATCTTTTTACGCGTAACGTTACTTTTTACGCGTACTTTCTTTACGTGCGTAATTGCCTTAGCGTAAAAGCTTGGCGTAACCCGGTGGCCTTAGCGTAAACTTTGGCGTAGACTAATTATGGTATAAACTAGCCTTGGCGTAATCTAACCTTGGTGTTCCCATTGCTCTATACTTTATTCACTTTATGTTGGCATGATAATTCTCCTATTATATCCTTACGCCTTTTGGCATGAACTTAATATAATCGTGATATGTTAATATTTTCTTTAACATAGACTATTACGTGGATTGTACCATGTGTCTTGATTTGGTTTATAGACCCTGAGAGTTGTAGACTCGACCATACGAAAAAGTTTGACTTTCATGCCTTGTTACGAATTGACATTGATTGTTATCTTCACTAATAATTGATCATGCGTTCCTAGTTGGAACTAAGAGACTGGCTAGTCGTCTTATTAAATTGAATGAATGAGACACGTTCATATAAACTATGAACAATTGTAATCGACTGGCTGATCCTGAATATTGGCATACATGCACATGCAGACTTCAATTTAATTATTTTTCTACAAAAATAGCATGTGTACTCTATGGTCAAGGCATGATTATTTCGTGGTTGGTTTTGATTGTTGTATTACGCTATATAAGACCTACAACCTAACCGCACGGGTATCATTATAGAGTTGTGCATATCGTACCCCGTACAAAGGTACTCGTTCTGAATGACCATGATCCACGGCATGGGATTTCACTTAACATAGAGACTATTAAGTTAAATAAAAGAATGATTGCATGAAGAGAATGGATTCCCGAGTTCTTACATGGCAGCCCTCTTTGGGACTATTAGTGCCCGACAGGCCGGCTGGTCCCCACAGATACTGCAATCTGCCACACAGGCGGAGAGCGGTATCTGCTTATATTATTTATTGTACATGGTATACTAACGACAGGCGTCCCGCTGGGACTCGTCTAAATACATGATTGGCACAATTGATTGATTGGGTAAACTAGCCTTGTTTGCCCATAGTAAGAACTGAGGAATCCTTATTGCCTAAAACCAAGGTAACTTGGGTCTTACAGTAGCAAGCCGTAGTAGTTGAATGGCCATTTAAATTGATTTGTTTTACTGTACCTACTCTATTAACTACGGAGATGATCAGAATGTCAGGACATGACGGGACAACTTCTGTCCTTGTTTGGTTGGGAAGTTGGTTCGAAGTGTCGTGATGTTATGTGAATCCCAGTAGCAAGCAGAGATCTAATTATTCTTAACTCTTATCACTGGTTTTATGTCTCATGTCGTGCTTCCTTGTGGTACTTGCTATTAGAGGTCTAACCTCTCTGGTTTTGCATGGCCAGATTTAGAGCCGGTTCCCGAGGACTCAGCTTACTTCCACCTCCAAGATGGTCAATACTAGAGGAATGATCGCAGGAGGACTCGAGTGGGTTCCTTACTTCTCCGCTCGTTTTGTTATTTACTTTATACTTTGTCGTTTGGCACCGACATATTAGTCGGATCGTCTTGTACTTACTTTTACATAATTGTAACTAAAGTCAGGTTGCAGCTGATAAACAATTGTGTATACCTTGCTACATCATCTGGTTATGTTTTGTAAAGGCAGATATCTAAAACATTTTGACTGAGCGTTTGGGACGCCTTACTACTTTATCTTACATGTTCTCTATTTCTGTTTCTTGTTTGAATGATTGAGACAATAGATGTGAAGTGACCATAGTAAGACTTTCATGTAGTAGACACCCCCTCGTCTTTTAAATAGCATTGATCGTATTATACGGTATTCACCTATCCGTAATACGTAGCTGGCTGAGTCATTCTCCCGCTCTCCAGTATTCTGGTTATGGGGCGTAACAAGGTTTTAGTGGTGGCCCATGCAGGTCTGATTTCAGACTTGTGGGGTGTTTTAATTTATAGGATGTCTCAATCACACATATTCTTCCTTGATCTCATGATTCGTTATTCTCAACCCTAGCTTGATATTCTGGTATCTTTTGACTTCATTGATTTTTCCTGTCCGATCGTTTGATTGTTCTCTTGACCCTTTTCCTAGGGGTACCTCGTCCGCATTCGTCAGAGCTAGACAGCAACAAAAAGGGCAGCATGGACAACATGACCAGGTTGGTCAGCAACAAAGGCCAGTACTACCTCAAGAGACTATTCAAGAAGAAGTGATAGTGGAACCAGCAGCTGGACCGTAGTATCCGGAGGTTCCCACACCACCAATAGTTCTATCTACCCCTGTGGAAGTGGACACACCAGCCCTTCTGGAGATCATGAGAGGGATGATGGCTACTCAGCAACACCAGATGTTGGCCCAGCAGCGCATGCACGCTCAGTTGCAAGAGCTGAATATACTACTCAACCAAGGATTGCAGACGGCTTTGGAATGAGGGACGAGAACAGATTCAGGAGCATCAATCAGGTTTTGCAAGTACAACTCCCATCGTTTTGAGGTCACGGGAGATGCCATCTCAGCAGATGCATGGCTTAAGGATATTAAGGCTATTTTGACAGCAGCTAAGGTGTCGGCAGAAGAACATGTGGACCAAGTAAAGTTGTTACTTCAGGATCTCGCACGTGATTGATGGAAATCAGAGGAAGTGGGCATCAGACGTCCTGTTGCTTAGGACGATTTTACTGCAAGGTTCAAGACGAAGTACTATGGAGTTGTGGCGCAGTTTGAGCTACAACAGAAGTTTATCAACCTCAAGCAGGCCGGCAAGACGGTATATGCTTATACAGCGGAGTTCTGCAGATTGAGTAGGTTCGCCCCAGAGATGGTAGCAACAGAGAGCCAGAGGGCTATGAGATTTCAGCAAGGGTTTCATCTTGAGCTCTTGCAATTGATAGAGGGGCACAATTATCAGACTTTTGATGAGGTATTGACGGCAACCCGAAGGACTGGAGGTCAAAAGAGATCCCACAGTCAGATTGAAGGAGGGGGAGTAGCACCCCGAACAACAGTACCGTCCCCTGGTATTCGCATTCACGATGTGGCTATGCGAGGGCCAGCACCACCGCCAAGGCAGCAGCAACAGCAACAGAGGAAGAACCAGCAACCCCTAGTTGGGTGCACTTATTGTGGGAAGGTATGGCACGCTAGAGATGTGTGTCGGACATTGAACGGACTGTGTTTGATATTTGGAAGCCCAGATCATCGGGTTACCACCTGTCCTATGAATTCGAGATCAGGAGGACCAGTGCAATAATTTTTTGCTCTGCCAGCACCAGGGGCAGGACAGTATCGAAGACCAGCGGTAGCAGTGAGACCGTTGGCACAGCGTCCGTTCATGTCGCAAGCTCAGATGTTTCGGCAGCAGGGACCGTCGATGCAGCAACAGCATAGACCACCCCAGCATCACCAAGGCAGGGGCCAGTAGCAGCACCAGGCTAGGCCGCAGCATAGGAACCAGCAAGGAGGTCGAGGGCAGGCATTCACTCTATCCTTGGAAGAGGCATTGGCATCGGAAGATGTTATGGTAGGTAACATTCTCGTCGCCTCATATCCGCAGTAGCATTATTTGATTCGGGAGCATCACACTCATTTATATTTGCATAATTTGCGACACGACTAGGAATGGAGTTCGAGGCATTGCCAGGGAGGTTGAATATACTCACTGGTAATGGGCTCGTAGGAGTTAGTAGGATTATTCTAGCGTGTAGCATTGTAGTTTGCGGGCATTCCTTACCCGCCAGGTTGATAGAATTTTTTGTTGGAAATTTCGACATTATCTTAGGCATGGAGTGGCTGAAAGACAGTCATGCGACAATAGATTGTCGTAGAGGGAGTGTATCTTTTGATATTCCAGGCATGAAGAGGTTCACCTTAGTCAGATCAGAGGCAACTCAACAAGAGCAGGAAATAGTAACAGCAATGGAAGAAGTCCAGGTTCCGAAGGTAGTTGAAAAGTTTCTAGACGTATTTCCCGAAGAACTTCAAGGTCTACCACCGGTTAGAGATATTGGGTTTAGTATAGAATTGGCACCTGGAACTAAACCGATATCAGATCGAGTTTACAGAATGGCGGATTTAGAGCAGGCCAAGGTATATCAACACATAGAGGAACTGAAGGAGAAGAACTTCATCCAAGCTAGCATATCACCATGGACAGCACCAGTGGTACTTGTGGGAAAGAATGATGGATCATCCAGATTATGTATTGACTACAGGAAGCTCAACGCGGCGACAGTAAAAAATAAGTACCCACTATCCAGGATCGATGACTTGTTTGATCAATTGAGCAGAGCTAGAGTTTTCTCCAAGATAGATCTTCATTCAAGGTATCATTAAGTGAGAGTTCGGAAGGAGGATATTCCCAAGGCAGCATTCAGGTCGAAGTATGGGTATTATGAATTCTTGGTAATGTCGTTTGGTTTGACCAATGCTCCAGCAATATTTATGGATTTGATGAACCGTATCTTTATGCCATACTTAGATCAGTTTGTCATTGTATTTCTTGACGACATTCTCGTCTACTCTGCTAATAAGGAGAAACATGAGGACCACCTCCGAAAAGTGTTACAGGTTCTGAGAGAGAACCAGTTGTATGCCAAGCTCAGCAAGTGCGAGTTCTGGATGGATCATATCTCATTTTTGGGTCACATCATATCAGGAGTTGGAGTAGCAGTAGATCCCAAGAAGGTAGAAGCAGTAGAGAGTTGGCCAGTACCTAAGAACGTAGCTGATGTACGGAGTTTCTTGGGATTGGCAGGATATTACAGAAAATTTGTGTCAGACTTTGTAAGAATTTCAGCACCTATGACCCGCTTAACACAGAAGGATGTACCATTCGTCTGGTCGGCAGAATGCCAGGCATCATTTGAGAATTTGAAGCAGAAGTTAATATCAGCGCCTATTCTTACATTGCCCGTTGGACCCGGAGGTTTTACCATTTATTGTGATGCGTCAGGTAAAGGACTCGGATGTGTCCTCATGCAACATGGAAAGTTGATAGCGTATGCATCTAGGCAGCTTCGGGACCACGAGAAAAATTATCCAACTCATGACTTGGAGTTGGCAGCAGTAGTATTCGCTTTGAAGCTATGGAGGCATTACTTATATGGTGATCGAGTGGACATGTACACAGACCACAAAAGTATGAAGTACATCTTTACTCAGAAGGTACTGAACATGAGGCAGAGGAGATGGTTGGAGTTGATCAAGGATTATGACGTGGAGCTTCAGTATCATCCAGGCAAGGCTAATGTGGTAGCAGACGCTCTTAGCAGGAGAGGCGGCGCATTTATATTGACAACACAGAAGCATATCTTAGAAGACCTTCAGGAGATGGGCATCGAGGTTATACTTCCTAGTGATGTAGAAATTCTAGCAAGTCAACAAGTTCAATCCGACTTAGTAGACAGGATCAAGGCAGCTCAGGCACAAGACCCAAGGATTCAGAAGCTTAGGACAGAATGTGAGTCAGGATTCAGAAAGGAGATGCAAATCCATGAAGATGGTACACTTAGGTTTGGATCACGTCTATGTGTGCCTAGTAGAGATATCAGACAGGAAGTTATGACAGAAGCTCACAGTTCTCAGTATTCTATACACCCTGGAGGGACCAAGATGTACCAAGATATCAAGCAGCATTTTTGGTGGAACGAGATGAAGAGGGAGATAGCTAGATTTGTTTCCCGTTGCTTGATATATCAGCAAGTGAAGGCAGAACAGCAGAGGCCAGCTGGATTATTGCAACCGTTTTCTATCCCGGAATGGAAGTGGGAACACATCACTATGGACTTTGTGATCGGTTTATCGAGATCACCAAGTGGTAAAGATGTTATTTGGGTGATAGTAGATCGACTTACGAAGGTGGCACATTTTCTCCCTTTCAGAGTAGGGCAATCTACAAAAAAGTTGGCAGAGTTGTATATGCAACAGATAGTCAGACAGCATAGAGTCCCTGTCAGTATCATGTCAGATAGAGATACCCGCTTTATATCATATTTTTGGAAGAGCTTACATCATAGTCTGGGTACCAAGTTAAGATTTCGTACGTCTTACCATCCGCAGACGGACGGGCAATCAGAAAAGATAATTCAGACTTTGGAAGATATGTTATGAGCTTGCACTCTAGATTTTGGAGGGTCTTGGGAGAGCCACCTAGAGTTAGTCGAGTTCTCATACAACAACAGTTATCAAGCCAGTATCCAGATGGCGCCATTCGAAGCACTATATGGTAAGAAGTGTAGATCGCCAGTAGCATGGGATGATATCGGGGAGAGAAAGATGTTAGGCCCGGAGATGATTGTTCAGACGGTTGAAGTGGTTAAGGGAATTAGAGAGCGACTTCGCAAGATCGGCATCGTCATTGGGTGGACCAGCATCGTAGGCCGCTAGAATTCTCTGTTGGGGACCACATGTTCTTGCGGATCTCACCAACCCGTGGGGTCATTAGATTTGGCGTTCGCGGAAAGTTAAGTCCACGATACGTGGACCCATTTGTTAGCCTTGATAGGATAGGCGATGTTGCTTATCGTTTGTCCCTTCCACCTTCGCTACGAGAGGTGCATAATGTATTTCTTGTATCTCAGTTGCGTAGGTATGTATCGGACCCAAGCCATATCCTCGATCATTCTGAGCTGGTAGTTGGTACCAACCTGTCTTATGAGGAGCAGCCGGTGTCCATCTTGGACCGAAGGGAGAAGATACTCAAGAACCGAACCATTAGCCTTGTCCGGGTTACTTGGGGTCATCATTCCTTAGGAGAGTCAACGTGGGAACGTGAGGATGATATCCGATCACGGTATCCGTACCTGTTTGACTCACAAGGTATATCTCTTTCTGTATACCTTGATTGTCTTAACTCTGCATGCTTGTCGCCCTATGAGTAGAAATTACTTGATATCGTAGATTATTAAATATAGATATGTTACTTGCTATGGACATTGTAAAATGATTGCTTGCTTAAATTGCTTGTACTTAGATTAGTTTAGCTTTGATGTTCCTATCATGCTTGGATTTAAAATTTTGATGACGGAATTTTGTTAAGGAGGGTAGAGATGTCACTCCCCGTTCCCAGAATACATATTTTAATACGCGTACTGTTCGAATGTATTTATTTAATATTTATCATGTATTGTTCTGTATTTAAATTCTTTTAATTTCACACTAATTAATTTTCTGCATTTTACTTTCTGCTTTTATTCTCTGTTTTAGCTTTGCTTTAGGTTCGGTCTAGGTTGGTTTATTTTCGGGATTATGTTGGTTCATCATGAACCGAACCCAATACCCCTATTTAAAGCACCATCCCCTTTCTCTCTTTTTATTACTTCTTCTCATTCCTCTTCTTCTTCCTCATAAACTCTCTCCACCTACCAAAACCCATAGGCAAGTACATCTTGCTCCACATGAGAACCCATATTTTTATGATTCATTTATCTTCCTTTCATGATCCTAAAAGAGTTTAGAACTTGGCATTTTTTATTTTGAAGTCTTATTTTTAGTAGATCTAGAAATTTTTATTTTTTGGATTTTAGTGGTTTTGATCTGTTAGACTTTGTTATTTCCATGTTTTGTTCATTTCAGATTGTTGAGGTTGTGTTATACGCCATTCTAACCTAGGAAAACCCCATGTTTGACTTGGGACGAAGGTTCCATGGGAATTGGAGTTCGGGAGGAACTTTACGCTCACGTTGTACGTGCCAGCGTAGTATTGAGTTTTACGCTCACGTTGTACGTGCCAGCGTAGTATTGAGTTTTACGCTCACGTTGCACGTGCCAGCGTAATATTGAGTTGTACGCCCATGTTATGCGTGTCCGCATAGTGCCGAGCTTTACGCCCACGATCACTCTTGGCAGCGTGAAACTGTTTTGTTCTTTTTACGTGCACAGCGTTTCAGGCGTAAAACTTGACCCTTTACACGTATAACCTTTACGCATGGCTCGATCCTTTACGCATGCAATTTTTTACGCTCACAGTATTTTCTGCGTAAAACTCTAATCTTTTTACGCGTAACGTTACTTTTTATGCGTACTTTCTTTACGTGTGTAATTGCCTTAGCGTAAAAGCTTGGCGTAACCCGGTGGCCTTAGCGTAAACTTTGGCGTAGACTAATTATGGTATAAACTAGCCTTGGCGTAATCTAACCTTGGTGTTCCCATTGCTCTATACTTTATTCACTTTATGTTGGCATGATAATTCTCCTATTATATCCTTACGCCTTTTGGCATGAACTTAATATAATCGTGATATGTTAATATTTTCTTTAACATAGATTATTACGTAGAATGTACCATGTGTCTTGATTTGGTTTATAGATACCCCGAATGACTGGAATTTAACCCTGAGAGTTGTAGACTCGACCATACGAAAAAGTTTGACTTTTATGCCTTGTTACGAATTGACATTGATTGTTATCTTGACTAATAATTAATCATGCGTTCCTAGTTGGAACTAAGAGACTGGCTAGTCGTCTTATTGAATTGAATGAATGAGACACGTTCATATGAACTATGAATAATTATAATCGACTGGCTTCCCGAATATTAGTATACATGCATATATAGGCTTCAATTTAATTATTTTTCTACAAAAATATCATGTGTACTCTATGGTTAAGGCATGATTATTTCGTGGTTGGTTTTGATTGTTGTATTACGCTATGTAAGACCTAAACCTAACCGCACGGATATCGTTGTAGAGTTGTGCATATCGTACCCCGTACAAAGGTACTCATTCTGAATGACCATGATCTATGGCATGGGATTTCACTTAACATAGAGACTATTAAGTTAAATAAAAGAATGATTGCATGGAGAGAATGGATTCCTGAGTTCTTACATGGCAGCCCTCTTTGGGACTATTAGTGCGCGACAGGCCGGCTGGTCCCCACAGATACTACAATCTGCCACACGGGCAGGGAGCGGTATATGCTTATATTATTTATTGTACATGGTATACTAACGACGGGCGTCCCGATGGGACTCGTCTAAATACATGATTGGCGCAATTGATTGATTGGGTAAACTAGCCTTGTTTGCGCATAGTAAGAACTGAGGAATCCTTATTGCATAAAACTAAGGTAACTTGGGTCTTACAGTAGCAAGGCGTAGTAGTTGAATGGCCGTTTAAATTTATTTGTTTGTGTACTGTACCTACTCTATTAACTACGGAGATGATCAGAATGTCAGGACATGACGGGGCAACTTCTGTCCTTGTTTGGTTGGAAAGTTGGTTCGAAGTGTCGTGATGTTATGTGAATCCCAGTAGCAAGCAGAGATCTAATTATTCTTAACTCGTATCACTGGTTTTAAGTCTCATATCGTGCTTCCTTGTGGTACTTGCTATTAGAGGTCTAACCTCTCTGGTTTTGCATGGCCAGATTTAGAGCCGGTTCCCGAGGACTCAGCTTACTTTCACCTCCAAGATGGTCAATACTAGAGGAATGATCGCAGGAGGACTCGAGTGGGTTTCTTACTTCTCCGCTCGTTTTGTTATTTACTTTATACTTTGCCGTTTGGCACCGACATATTAGTCGGATCATCTTGTACTTACTTTTATATAATTGTAACTAAAGTCAGGCTGCAGCTGATAAACAATTGTGTATACCTTGCTAGATCATCTGGCTATATTTTTTAAAGCCAGATATCCAAAACATTTTGACTGAGCATTTAGGACGCCTTACTGCTTTATCTTACATGTTTTCTATTTCTGTTTCTTGTTTGAATGATTTGGACAATAGATGTGAAGTGACCATAGTGAGACTTTCATGTAGTAGACACCCCCTCGTCTTTTAGACAGCATTGATCGTATTATACGGTATTTACCTACCCGTAATATGTAGCTGGCTGAGTCATTCCTCCGCTCTTCAGTATTCTGGTTATGGGGCGTGACATTCGAACTCGGTTAAACCTGAAGAGATCATCAGGTCCTCAGAGGACTAGCAAGATACATAATATACAAGCCTTTCTAACAGTTTATCATACAGGAAGGGAATCCAGGATATAAACAGAAAAAGATCACGATACATGAATATAAGAACAACTACGCATAATAAACTGCTGGAAGAAAACAAGTATAACACATGTCAATAGATCAATGGATACCAAACCCTCGCCCCTTGAGTGGACTCGCATGTTTGAAACTAATCACTAACCCTCGCCCCTAGTGTGAACTCGCAGGTTAGTTCAAAACAATCACCCTCGCCCCTAGTATGGACTCGTAGGTACAAACAGTCAACCCTCGCCGCTAGTGTGGACTCGTAGGTTGAGAAAATAATAAATAGGAAATAGCAGTTCAACTATAGCGCAATCATTCTAGGATACGACTCGACCAAGCACAAGTGTGAAACATGTCCAATATGGCAACAAGACTAACTGTAAACAAGGACTATATAATAATGAAGAAACACATATCAACAACTGGATAATGAAAGAAAATGAGCATGTAAATAAAGCTGTAAAGAAAGGTAAGGTATACTTGCATGTGGTCCTGAGCTACAGACACGGTTCTAGCGTTGAGTCGAGTCTCCAAACCTATATTATGAATTTTCATGTTAATACATTATCAAAACTATAATGAATCTACTTATTTTCTAGGTCTTTTTCTATATGATGTTTAACCATCCATTAACTACCATATTAGTTTCTAAGTTCATCTTCCTATACCCATTGAGCACTACATCACATGACCTCTTATAAGCCCCCTGAATTTCAGGGTTATTTTAAATTTTCTGAATGAATTATTTTCAATAAATATATTATTATTTAATTGTTTGTGATCATTAATGTTCATTCCCGTGACTTTGACTTCTGGAGCGTCAGGGATGTCAATCTCTGT
The DNA here is from genome assembly GCA_029216955.1 of Iris pallida. Lineage (NCBI taxonomy): Eukaryota > Viridiplantae > Streptophyta > Magnoliopsida > Asparagales > Iridaceae > Iris > Iris pallida. Next base: position 182,323 of record JANAVB010003080.1, read on the forward strand.
AAACTCTCTTCATGGGTTTTGAAGTAGCCAAGATTATCTTCCTGTTGATGTATCGTGTCCTACTTGAACTCGTTCCCTTGTGCTCTTTTTGTATCGCGCAACTTTGGGTCAACTTAGACCAATTAATCGTTGAATAATTATTCCCACTTTTATCTTTGATCATCGTTTGCACGTTACCGTAAATTTTAATTTAGGAGCCCAGATCAGTTATTTTTTCAGAACCAACTTCTCATGAATGATCTACTCGAGACGCTCTTCACCCATGACCTTCGTGTCCCACTCAGACACTCCATTTTGAGCTCCATTTCCTTCGCACAATTTTTGGGTCAATTTAGGCCGATTAATTATCTACCGTAAAACCTGATTTAATTTCTAATTTAATTTTGGGGCCGGACATCGATCCAACCTAGTCGACCCAAAGTATGGACGTGGCCCACATGAAACCTATTATCCACATGACACTTGTGTCCCATTTATTGGAGTTCCCGTATATTATTTATTTGCCCATTATTATAAATACCCATATTTAATTTCATTATTTCACCCTGTCCAATTGTGACCCGACCCGGCTCGACTGAACCCGAACCCAAGCTCCATATTGTTCTCTCACGACTGCACAAATACCCCACTTAATTTTTCCTTTTTTCCTATTTAAAAATATCTCCTCTCTCTACTTTATTAAATATCTCATATATAGAAACTCTCTCTCTCCTACAACACCTACACAAACACCACCTCACCCCCTCCACCTCACAGCATGCGCATCCCCCCCAAACCGACTTCATCTCCTCTCCCTCATTTCAAATATCTCCTCTCTCTCTCTCTCTATTCTCACACTCTCTTTGCATATATACACACCCACACATATAACACAACACACACACACAACACTCCCACTCTACCAGCACACATACTCCTCCCGCCCCAATGGCCGACCCCTCTCTTTCTTCCCTCTCCCTCCACAGCACAACACCCTTCCTCCTCCACTCTTCTTCATGCCAACACCACCCTCACCATTATTATCATCACCACTACCACTCTCACCATGCACCACCACCATCACCGTTGTTAGCATCACCACCACCATCCCATGCACCCACCACCGCAGCCACCCCCGTCGGTGACCGACGCAGCAGCCGCACGCATGCACTGTACAGTAGTACAGCAAGTGGCTGCAGCTGCCACGGCAGCAGCCACACGCACGGCCACGCACGTACGAGCCTCCGGCGACCTCTCCCTGACCATCGACTTCCTCTCCGGCGCGACGCATAGGCTATTCGTGCGTTTTGAACGAAGTTCCGTCGGCGCGCGCGAGATTTGAACCCGGAAATGGCATCCCGTCGCAGCAACTTCGCATACATTTTTCGGGAGATCCGACCGTTGGATTGGCAAACTCCTTGCCATGTCTCAATCTCAGTATATAGCACTTCACTCTCCTCAATTTTCGTCCGTTAATTACGTCGTTTAATACTTCAAAACTGGCCACCAAGTTGACGTTTTAAGTTGAACTGTTTTTGGACAGTTTTGTGACGCCAACTTTGCGGGTTCGTATCTTCGTCGTCGCAGCTCCGGTTGTCGCGCTACCAGTTTCTGTGCACAGCTGGTATAACCCTCTTCCTGCCTCCTTTAAGTTTTGTTTCATTATAAGCACGTTCGGTTGGTCGAATTCGACGCCAAAGTTGGCCATCCGAATTCTTTATTTGCACTTTTTAAATTCTATTTTTGAACCCGGGACTCCGGATTCAATTTCTGACACTACTAGTAGACTCGTGGCGTCGTTCTGGCATGTTTTCATATAAAGTTTGCTTGATTTGGAGAATGTGAGCCCTGGCACACATTTCGGTGCAAAACGGGTCCCACTTTTCGAGTCAACGGGTCACTTTGAGATCGGCTCATCGAAATCCAATTCCGGATATACCATTGAGTTCGTATCGTCATTCTGGACTCGTTAACATATAATTTGCTGAGTTTTGAAGACATTTGCTCCGGTACGTATTTCGGTGCAAATCGAATTCCAAATGTCCGCATCAACGTATCATTTTGAGATCGGCACATCGAAATCCTATTTCGGACATACCGTTGGGTTCGTATCATCATTCTAGATTCTTAAACAAATAATTTGCTAGGTTTTTTAGACTTCTATTTTGACACGTTTTTCGGTGCAAAAAGTGTCCAACGGCGGACATCATTTTGACCCAACCGTTTTGCCCATTTGTCCAAATTGGACTTTTGGGTAGGCTATCCTAGTTAATTTGACTGTTCTGGACACGTTGGTGATATTTATTTTATCATCCGACAACATCTGTAGATTTTGCTTATGTATCATCCTTAATTTGTAATTAATTATTTTTCCAGAAATTGTTACTTTGTGTTTTTGAATTTTTATATATATTCTAATTGCTGTAAAAATATGGAAAAAATTGTATTTAAATACTATGTTAATTTAGCTAATTTATTATAATTTTTCCAGCATTTAATAAGTACTTTTGGTATTTTATAAAAATAGGAAAACAGAACTCATTTTCAGGATACATGTGTTTGTTGATTTTTAATAAATATCTATGAAGGTTTATAAATTCCAGAAAAATTAGTATAAATTTATATAATTAACAAGGATCATTTTGGTACTTTATTTTATGTATAATTGAGCTTTTTGTCTATCTTAAAAATTATTGGAACTCAGTGTACAGTTTGATTTATTTATTGAATAGTTTCGACTTTCAATATTTTGTGTTTTTTGAGTTATAGACATATTGGACCTCACCCCGCACTAGAGTAAAGGCCCTAGAAAATTAGTTTGGATATAGTGTCACTCCACATTAGACTTTTATGTTAGGTCCCCACTTAGTTAGTGTCTAGTTAGGAGTCGTGTTTCACCACTAGTGTAATATTGAACATAGCTTAGAACTGAGTTTGTATATCATTATTGACAGGACACCGGATATCTATATCTTCGTACTAGTATTCTTGCTTTGCTCGAGGCAAGTACATCTACAAACTCATTTACTGTCTTTTAATGCTAGAACAGGTATTAACCCTGTTAAAAATACTGATCCTTGAGGTAGCAAGTTAAATCTTCACATGTTGTATTACTTTCAGTACCTGCCATGCTTAGGATAGTTCTTATATCTTCACATGCTTCTTACTGGTTCTCAGTACATATTTACTATGCTCATACTGCTCTCAGTATCCACCACGTTTTATACTGCTCTCAGTACCTGCCATGCTTATACTGCTCCCAGTATCTCTCACATGTTTTATATCGTTCTCATATCTCCCACATGTTTCTACTGTTCTCGTATCTCTCACATGTTAGAATATGGGTTATGGGAAAACTGATAGTTGAGTACGTGATCATGTCCCCTTCTCCCGTACGTACGTACCGAACAAGGTTGACATTTTATGTATACTTTATCGTAGGCGTACCAGCTGTATTTGTATGTATGTACATCTATCGCTTGTTTTACTTATACGGAAGTACATTTTATATACTTGTGCCACAGTACATTTTACACCTATCGACGATCACGTACCTGCTACAGTTTTAAACATTACATATACATATGTCTATGTGACATATGTGTCCTTGCCATGTTAGATTATGAGATACCATGATTCCAGATATGCCATGTTCCCTATGTTACTATGATACTGTGATTCTAGTCATACCATGATTCCTGTTATACTATGAGGCCATGTTTCCAGTATTTCTTGTTTTATAGACTTATCACACCATATTTCTTGTTGTACATCTCTTCCATTATATATATTCAGTACTTTAGTTGTAGAGGTTGTACTTGCTCCCGTCCTGACAGGATAACGTTGTAGGTTCACTTTTCGAGGAGAAAATGCTATGTGATTCATATTATGGCACTGATTTTGAGGACCTGGCCTTAGCTCCAGAAGCGGCCCCAGCGGGGAACCTTGCTTAGATATTTTCATGTGTTTTGAGACTTAGACTTTGGTCTGTACTTATATTTAGATACTGGACTTTGTCTCCAGTTAGATACTTGGAAGTGTATTATTAAATCTGTGCTTATGTTACCTTCGCTTATAGATGTTGTGTTGTGATGAACCTTTAAATGTGATTTTAGAACTGTTAGCAGCTTAAATCCGTTATTGTCTATTCTTAGAACAGCTTAATACGCTTTAACAAGCGTAGGCTGGACATGGCTCAGCCCGGCCCAACAATTTGGGTAACGAATCGTGACATGTTTTTAGTGGTGGCCCATGCAGGTCCAGACTTAAGTTGTTTGGTTACGTTATTATACCAAGCATGCCTGCAATTAGGATCTTAGGACAACTTGTTAACACTAGGGATAAACATTTATTACACCTAGAGGATTTCTAGGATTGCAACATAGGAAAACTCGTCACAGCATAGGACCGTTTATATATTTAGTATCTTGCTTGAAATTCAGTGGATTACAATTTTGACCAGGATAGTACCCTTGGGATGACCCCTGAGGATCTCACTCTAATCTTACTTAGAAATCTGTTTCCACTTATTTCTATTTGCTCTTCCTTAAATTCGTTGTTGAATTTAATTTTTGATTTTCGTTGTTGACTTTGATCTTGCATCGTGATAAATTTTGTGGATTAAATTATGATATATCATGATAAGGTAAATGTCTGCTTTAGTTATGGAGTTTAGAATTTATCACAGCCATATTAGCTGGTATGACGAAAACATAAAGCCTGATTTCGGATATACGTATCCTAGTTATGGAATTTAGATTTTTCTCGCAGCCATACCGGTTGGCGTGGCGAGAATTCTAGATAACATGATTATAGGGTGTATACCCTAGTTATGACTCTATCATTTATTGCATCTAAGCTTACTGGTGTGGCAAAAATTCTGGCAACATGATTTCAGGAAGACGTGTATGGTTATTAGATCATATCTCAACTTGGTTCACTTCGTTATGACCGAATGAGCAAGAATAAATTCTTATTATCATTCTTCCCCGTCTTGATTAACTCAGTTCTATCTACATCTACAACTAGGATTATAGGTTCTCTAGGACTCTCTAACAGGATTGCTTTTATGTCATCTTTTTGGACATAGTTATTTTTGTGTTCCATCTTTCCTATGACTTGACTAAACTCTTCCTCGTTAACCTCTTGGGTAATTCTTCTTGTTATGCATCTCGTTGTCTTTGTACCATTCTTGGAGATTTTCCGATAAACTTTTCCATCTTGCTTGATCTTTAACTTGTTTGAACACTGTTATGGATTGCTTAACCCAGTCTTAGGCCTTATTACCTTCTATTTGGTAGACGACCGAAATAGGCAAACCTTGTTAACTGATTCTATAGTATAGCTATAAATGTTATGGTATGTATTGTGTGATTGTGATAAATACTTTTCCTAGGAATTAGTTAGATTAAGCTTATAGGACAAGTATGGGTGACTGACTGTAGTAGACTTGGAAACCAATAAGAACGATCGTATTGATAGTATGACTTGTGATAGGGTATCTAAGATGGAATAATGAGATATTATATTGTTGTGACTACAGAATGAGGATCCGAATCATGTACTTACAAATTGAGGATTTAGCATTTGTAGAATTTTGGTGGGATTATCTATAGCTAATTACATGTGATTATAGGGTAGATCGATATGTAGAATGATATAGAATAAGTTAGAATGAGATATGATATTGTGTACGAGATCGGGAAGATATCAGTTAAAAAGACAAGGAACAAGACAAAGACATATGTACATTGGTAATTAATAAATCGGGAGTTTTGAAATCGAGGATTTATATTCGGAGGACTTGTTGAGTAAAAAAAGAAGGCTCTACGCCAAGGATAAGAATTGAACGTATAATTTCAAGGAGAAACTGTAGGAAAGGATTGACAACAAATAATGCAAAGGGCATGTGGATTGATATAATAAGGATAATTAGGATATGATAAGGAAAACAAGTATTTACAATTGAAGTTGGAAATATGGTTGATGATTAAGCATTTTAGGCTTATAGACATGTCCAGAGAATGACCTATAGTTTAGCGTATACATAAAGGTTCCATGTTAGTATGGAAGATTCTAAAGGATATATGACGTAGTTTATGATAGAAGGACTTTGTAGAACCTGAACCAAAAAAATTGTAAGAGAAACGGAAGAGATGATTACAAGATTAGCAGATTGAGTATTGTAGCCAGAGCAGCTACATGTTATAGTTTGACCTATGGATGATTTTTAATTTCGAGGACGAAATTTTTGTAAGGTGGGTAGGATGTAAGCCCCCTGAATTTCAGGGTTATTTTAAATTTTTTGAATGAATTATTTTTAATAAATATATTATTATTTAATTGTTTGTGATCATTAATGTTCCTTTCCGTGACTTTGACATCTGGAGCGTCAAGGATGCCAATCTCTGTAAACTCTCTTCATGGATTTTGAAGAAGGCAATATTATCTTCCTGTTGATGTATCGTGTCCCACTTGAACTCATTCCCTTGTGCTCTTTTTGTATCGCGCAACTTCGGGTCAACTTAGACCAATTAATCGTTGAATAATTATTCCCACTTTTATCTTTGATCATCGTTTGCACGTTACCGTGACTTTTAATTTAAGAGCACCAGACCAGTCGTTTTCTCAGAAGTAACTTCTCATGAATGATCTACTCGAGACGCTCTTCACCCATGACCTTCGTGTCCCACTCAGACACTCCATTTTGTGCTCCATTTCAATTTTTGGGTCAATTTAGGCCGATTAATAATCTACCGTAAAACCTAATTTTATTTCTAATTTAATTTCGGGGCCCGACATCGATCCAACCTAGTCGACCCAAAGTATGGACGTGGCCCACATGAAGCCTACTACCCACATGACACTTGTGTCCCATTTATTGGAGTTCCCGTATATTATTTATTTGCCCATTATTATAAATACCTATATTTAATTTCATTATTTCATCCTGTCCAATTTTGACCCGACCGGGCTCGACTGAACCCGAACCCAAGCTCCATATTGTTCTCACATGACTGCACAAATACCCCACTTAATTTTTCCCTTTTTTCTATTTAAAAATATCTCCTCTCTCTACTTTATTAAATATCTCCTATATATATATATATATATATATATATATATATATATAAACTCTCTCTCTCTCTCTCTCTCTCCTACAACACCTACACAAATACTACCTCACCCCCTCCACCTCACAGCAGGAGCACCCCCCCCCCCGACTTCATCTCCTCTCCCTCATTTCAAATATCTCCTCTCTCCCTCTCTCTATTCTCACACTCTCTTTGCATATATACACACCCACACATATAACACAACACACAACACTCCCACTCTACCAGCACACACACTCCTCCCACCCCAATGGTCGACCCCTATCATTCTCCCCTCTCCCTCCACAGCACAACACCCTTCCTCCTCCACTCTTCTTCATGCCAACCACCACCCTCACCATTATTATCATCACCACTACCACTCTCACCATGCACCACCACCATCACCGTTGTTAGTATCACCACCACCATCCTATGCACCCACCGTCGCGGCCACCCCCACCGGCGACCGACGCAGCAGCCGAGCGCATGCACTGCGCAAGCAGCACAGCAAGTGGCAGCAGATGCCACGACAGCAGCCGCACGCACGGCCACGCACGCCGGCGCCGTTGCAGCCAACAGCCGCCACCACGACCCCCCTAGGCCGCACGAGCCTTTGGCGACCTCCCCTTGACCATCGGCTTCCTCCCCGGCGCGACGCATAGGCTATTCGTGCGTTTTGAACGAAGTCCCGTCGACGCGCGCGAGTTTTAAAATCGGAAATGGCGCCCCGTCGCAGCGACTTCGTGCACGTTTTTGGGAGATCCGACCGTTGGATTGGCAAACTCTTTGCTCCGTCTCAATCTTGGTATATAGCACTTCACTCCCCTCAATTTCGTCCGTTAATTTCGTCGTTTGATACTTCAAAACTGGCCACCAAGTTGACGTTTTAAGTTGAACTATTTTTAGACAGTTTCATGACGCCAACTTCGCGGGTTCGTATCTTCGTCGTCGCAGCTTCGGTTGGTGTGCTACCAGTTCCTGTGCGCAGCTGGTATAACCCTCTTCCTGTCTCCTTTAAGTTTCATTTCATTATAAGCACGTTCGGTTGGTCGAATTCGACGCCAAAGTTGGCCGTCCGAATTCTTTAATTTACCCTTGTTAAATTTCATTTTTGAACCCGGGAATCCGGATTCAATTTCTGACACCACCAGTAGACTCGTGACATCGTTCTGGCATGTTTTCATATAAAGTTTGCTTGATTTAGAGAACGTGGGCCCTGGCACGCATTTCGGTGCAAAGTGGGTCCCACTTTTCGAGTCAACGGGTCACTTTGAGATCGGCTACCGGAATCCAATTCTGGATATACCATTGAGTTCTTATCGTCATTCTGGACTCGTTGACATATAATTTGCTGAGTTTTGAAGACATTTGCTTCGGCACGCATTTCGGTGCAAATCGGATTCCAAATGTCCGTGTCAACGTATCATTTTGAGATCGGCACATCGAAATCCTATTTCGGACATACCGTTGGGTTCGTATCATCATTCTGGATTCGTAGACATATAATTTGCTAGGTTTTGTAGACTTCTATTTTGACACATTTTTCGGTGCAAAGAGTGTCCAACGACGGACATCATTTTGACCCAAAATTACCGTTTTGCCCCTGTGTCCAAATTGGACTTTTGGGTCGGCTATCCTAGGTAATTTGACCGTTCTGGACATGTTAGTGATATTTATTTTATTATCCGACAACATCTGTAGATTTTGCTTATGTATCATCCTTAATTTATAATTAATTATTTTTTCAAAATTGTTACTTTCTGTTTTTGAATTTTTATATAAATTTTAATTGCTATAAATATCTGGAAAAAATTGTATTTAAATACTATGTTAATTTAGCTAATTTATTATAATTTTTCCAGTATTTAATAAGTACTTTTGGTGTTTTATAAAAATAGGAAAACAGAACATATTTTCAGGATACATGTGTTTGTTGATTTTTAATAAATATCTATGAAGGTTTATAAATTCCAAAAAAATTAGTATAAATTTCTATAATTAACAATGATCATTTTGGTACTTTATTTTATGTATAATAGAGCTTCTTGTCTATCTTAAAAATTGTTGGAACTCAGTGTACAGTTTGATTTATTTATTGAATAGTTACGACTTTCAATATTTTGTGTTGTTTTGAGTTATAGACATATTGGACCTCACCCCGCACTAGAGTAAAGGCCCTAGAAAATTAGTTTGGATATAGTGTCACTCCACATTAGACTTTTATGTTAGGTCTCCACTTAGTGTCCAGTTAGGAGTCGTGTCTCACCACTAGTGTAATATTGAACATAGCTTAGAACTGAGTTTGTATATCATTATTGACAGGACATCGGACATCTATATCTTCGTACTAGTATTGCGCTAGGCAAGTATATCTACAAACTCATTTATTGTCTTTTAATGCTAGAACAGGTATTAACCCTGTTAAAAATACTGATCTTTGAGGTAGCAAGTTAAATCTTCACATGTTGTATTACTTTCAGTACCTGCCATGCTTAGGACAGTTCTTATATCTTCACATGCTTCTTACTGGTTCTCAGTACATGTTTTACCATGCTCATACTGCTCTCAGTATCCACCACGTTTTATACTGCTCTCAGTACCTGCCATGCTTATACTGCTCCCAGTATCTCTCACATGTTTTATATCATTCTCATATCTCCCACATGTTTCTACTGTTCTCGTATCTCTCACATGTTAGAATATGGGTTATGAAAAATCTGATAGTTGAGTACGTGATCATGCCCCTTCTCCCGTACGTATGTACCGAACAAGGTTGACATTTTATGTATACCTTGTCGTAGGCGCACCAGCTGTATTTGTACGTATGTACATTATCGCTTGTTTTACTTGTACGGAAGTACATTTTATATACTTGTGCCACAGTACATTTTACACCTATTGACGATCACGTACCTGCTACAGTTTTAAAATTACATATACATCTGTCTATGTGACATATGTGTCCTTGCCATGATAGATTATGAGATACCATGATTTCAGATATGCTATGTTCTCTATGTTACTATGATACTGTGATTCCAGTCATACCATGATTCTAGTTGTACCATGAGGCCTTGTTTCCAGTATTTCTTATTTTATAGACTTATCACACCATGTTTCTTGTTGTACATCTTTTCCATTATATATATTCAGTACTTTAGTTGCAGAGGTTGTACTTGCTCCCGTCCTGACAGGATAATGTTATAGGTTCACTTTTCGAGGAGAAAATGCTATGTGATTCATATTATGGCACTAATTTTGAGGACCTGGCCTTAGCTCCCGAAGAGGCCCCAGCGGGGAACCTTGCTTAGATATTTTCATGTGTTTTGAGACTTAGACTTTGGTCTGTACTTATATTTGGATACTGGACTTTGTCTCCAGTTAGATACTTGGAAGTGTATTATTAAGTTTGTGCTTATGTTACCTTCACTTATAGATGTTGTGTTGTGATGAACCTTTAAATATGATTTTAAAACTGTTAGCAGCTTAGATCCTTTATTGTCTATTCTTAGAACAGCTTACTACGCTTTAACAAGCGTAGGCTGGACATGGCTCGGCCCGGCCCAACAATTTGGGTAACGGGTCGTGACACCTCTAACTCTAATCAAGCATTTATCCACTACTACAATGTTTAGTCCTGAACTCACACACCAAGTATTCTTGATTTCCTCTTTTCTCTGTTTATTTGCTACTAACAACCCTATCAAGCTGGAATGCATCCAACACTAATTACCTAGCTATATGTGCTTGTTGAGTACCTGTACATATAGTTGGCCCTCGGATATAGGTACATTAGTTTTTATACTCTTGGTCCAAACTTCTAATGACCATGTGCTGGAACCTAGTTCCTCTATTATTTCTTGGATACATGTGTTTCACAGACCACATGTCTTGTTCTGGGTCGAGGGTATCTTTTACCCTTGTTGCTTTACTTCTTTTGTCAACAGGTAAAAGGGAAAATACCTTTCCAGCCATAATTATAGGAACTAACAATCTCTCCTATTAATTTGGTTTCACTCAGGGCTCAAAATGCCTAACTGTTTGCAACTTATTGCAACTGGAAGGCACACAAATAGGCAACTCCCTTATGGTACAGGGTACCTAACTTCTTACCTAGTACTACTGTTACTTGTTATAATTTCTACTTCCAACCCTGTGTACAAGGCCCTTGCCAACAAGGCAGCCCACAAGTTATCATGATGTGATTTGCCAAATACTCTATACTGGTGCTAAAGTTCTGTTGTTTGCGCTTGTGGACGCATCCTCACGATATCATGCGTATCAATTGATACACTCAGTTGGTTCCCCCTACGACACACCCCCTCGCACAGTGGGAAGAGGCAATAGCGAGCTCGACGTCCTCCTAATAGCTGTTCCCTGATGACAGAAATTTGGCTAAGGCAGGACATGCATGGTCATGGTTTCTGATCTGTTGTTGCCTTGCTTCATGCAGCAGTGGACAGTCCTACTATGGTAACATAAGGTCGGGTGTAATCCTATGGACACAGCGGTTTGGAACTCAGGTACTGTGGTGTACCAAAATATGATATGGATTTAGGATATCAATGTGTGGGCGGATACTTCATAGCAACATAAGTATGAATCTGTCCCAAAAATCTGATACTCAAATCCAACTAAAACCCAACCTGATACCAAGGGTCGGATTGGTATCAAGTATCAAACCTGAAACCAGGGCAGTGTATGGTATAAAATAAAAACTGTTAACTAACTATCGAAACTCAAGTATAAACTTGATACTTGGTATAGAGACTCCATTTGATATTTAATCATCAGGTCAAATATACCCTGATACTTAAGTATCAGATCTGATATTAAGTATCCATATGATACCTGATCATCGAATTCGAGTACACCCTTGATGCTTGAGTTCACAACTTGATACCCGGTCAAAATCTGATACCCGTTACCACTTGTTATAGAGTATGACTTGACTCCCTACTGATACATCCATCTATCCTGATACTTTATGTATCCAGAAGTTCAATAACAATAATATAATTATTGAGCTTGCTAAAATTCAGTAATAAAATGCACATATCCACTTATCACCATTAACTAATTCGTCTTGGTCATATTGTCGAACGTATGGTGTTCTCTAGTTTAAAGAATGATAAAAACAATTCAGAGAATCAATACTAACCTTAGTGTTTCCTGAAAGTGTTCTTCGATGAAGACTCCGCGCATGAAAAGTAGTAGCCGCTTCTTCTAAGGTTTTCAGATGGAAAGGGTCGTCTATCTCTATTTTCACATATATATACCGAATTGGTTCTATTTGGAAGGGATAAGGGGAAATCAAATTTTTAGTCGATCTCTTGATCCCTATTGGATTTGGAGAAGGATTCATGCGGTTCCAGTTAGATGTCTCTAAGGGTTTTCATCCAGGAAGAAATTTAAATTTGAAATCCAACTTTTCAGTTGAACCCTTATCAATGGCATAATTGTATCCCCACCTTTTCTTGAATGTTTGAGTAAAAGAATAAATGAGAAAATAGATATTTAAAAAAATGAATGAGCACGATAATGAAATAGCTACTAGGTTAAGTAGTTTACAGGAATGACCTCTAGGAGTCTTATTTCGAAAGTTTTTTGAATTTATTCCCATTTGCTTCCATTCATCCTAATTTTGAAATATATGTCCGTTATCGAACCCTATTCTTGCATTGGGATGTGTTCATGGACCATAGAGGGAACTAGAATGTAGAAGTTGAACTTATATATCATCTGGGTTGAGAAGAGAATATGATTAGTTAATCTTATATGAAGATTAAGATTTGTTTTAGATTATATTCCAGGATTCTGACCTAGATAGTACCTTTGGGACATCCCCTGAGAACCTCCCTCTAAACCCTACCTCAGAATCTATTTTTGCTTGTTTCCTTTTATTTATCCTTGATTCGTTGATAAAAATTTTGAATCTTGATGTTCGTTGTTGACTTTGATTTTGTTTCTAGATAAGTTTTTATGAATTGAGTTAAGATATATTCTGATAACATATTTGATGAGTACGATAAGAAAGGCAAATGTCTACTTTATTTATGGAGTTTAGAATTTATCGCAATCATACAAGCTAGCATGACGAGGACATGGAGCCTGATTTTGGGTATACTATTATAGTTATGGAATTTAGATTTTCTTGCAGCCATACCGGTTGGCGTGGTAAGGAATCTAGATAACATGATTATAGGGTGTATACCTTATTTATGGACTCTATCGTTTATTGCAGCTATGCTTACTGGCGTGGCAGAAATTCTGGCAACATGATTTGGATAGACGTGTATGGTTATCAAATCATATCTTGAATTGATTCACTTCTATTAACCTATTGAGTAAGAACAATTCCTACCATTATTTTTTGATTTGTCATCCCTTTTTCTTTTTCCCTCATCACATGATGATTTTCTCATCTTACCATTATTTTCTAGTCTTAATTAACTATGTCCCAATTTTACCAATCATCTATCTCGTATCTACATCTATCATCTACACTTTAAAAATTTTGAAAATTCTCATATCTGTGTACCTTGGAAAAAAGTCAAAGAAGTATCATAATCATCTATCTTGTGGAAGACGAATTTGTTATCAAGTAGTATCTTTGTAGGAATATGAGATGTTGGACCTTATAATAGAATTTTGAGATGAAGGTATGACTGAGATTGGAAATGAAACCAAGAGGTCGATATACTCAGTTTAGAAATAATTTACTAGAGAATTAGGAGGATGAATCACTTGGAAAGAACGTAGGAGGATTTCAAATGAGAAGGACAATATGATGTATGTTGATGGTTAGAACATTTATATTTCGTAGATATAGTTTAGAAACTGGCAAGGATATCCAAGATCGAAATGTTTTTGAATTTGGATAATTTTAGGTTATTGATTCTCGAGATATTTCACATTAAGGTTATGATGCAAAATTGGAATTTAATAATGGGGAAGAGATTTTAACTATATGCGATGATGATACGAAATTGGACAAGACATGTAAGAGGATAGAGAACACAAAGATTTGGAGTAAAAAAATGGAGTTTTTGTGGTAATATAAAAAAATTAAGATGAATAATGTTTGAAAGTGTGTGTTGAAGAAAGTATGAAGGTTGGTTTTATAATGGAGAACAAGTTTTGTAAGTCCTAGTGATATTAGATCGAATAACACAAGGAACGTGATTTGAACAAGTTCAATGATTCGTAAACTTGATTTAGGGGTTTCGGATCCAATTTAGGACAAGGTGTAAGAATTTGGATTTAAAGATGATTAAGTGGATAGTGTTGAGATCTATGTTTTGGAATTTAGGAATTAGACCTATGGTAATCATGACAAGGTCCAATCTTCATGACGGAAGGGTATAATTTTTTGTAGTAGTCATATAAAGGTTGATTTTCATATTTTGACTTGTGAGATAAAGGTATGATTGGCAAATGATGATCAGATAACTTGATAGTATTATAGAGAGATGATTAACTTGACTTTCCTATGAAACCTTGTCTTTTGATTTCCCTATCAAAAAAGAAAATTTGACTTATTCCATATCTTAGAATCATCCTTTGAGTTTTCAATATCGTTGAATCCCAACTCCTTTGATCGCGACCAATCGACTTTGGTATATCTCTGATCATATCCATATCCTGGATCGTACTCAATCGGATTAAATTCAATTGTGACCTGGATTTCCATCATTGGATGCTCGTGCCCAGACTTCGATGACATTGTTCTTCACCTTGCCTAAATCATGTTTTGATGATCAACTTAGATCGTGTCGAGACTTGAAAATTTTAATCGTGATTAGATTTCAATGCTATTACCACTCGTGCTTTAACTTTCGATTTAATTCTTACTAATAACTAAGTTCTGTTCTAATCACAATTAAGCTTCATACTTTTCTTGATCATACCAAAATTTCATGTTTGGTCATGCCTATGCTGCTATCATACTATTCATCATATCTAATACTGTCAACCAAGGTTAGACTGACCTTATCTATGATCATGTCAAATTTCAATTTTGATCACGTTGGTTTTTTTTAAAAACGTGCCTAAAATCTTTTCTGGCCATAGTTTGATTCCTCGATCTTATCTGAAATTCTCATGGTTTGTCGTACCAGAATTTGGACTTGCTGATGTCTGAACCACTTTCTATTCCTGCCGAAATTTGATTCTGAAAATACTCATACTCCGATTCCATTCCTAAGACATGCTCAAGTTTTGATTTCGTATTCATATCTTAATCGTGCCAAGTGAACTTAGACTATTTCCAATTTCTAATCACGTCCGAACTTGGATCGCATTTCATGACTTAATAAATCATACTCTTTAAATCTTCGATCGTGCCTATAAAACCTTGACTTAAATTTTGTTTGTGCCTAAAATTTTATCTCAATCATGCCAAACCTTGTTTTGGTCATGGTTAACTTTTCATCTTGAGTACAACTTTGAGGTTGATTTTCATCAAACCTAAGCGCTATAGATCACCCCGTACTCGAATTTCATTTATATTTTTCGGTTCTCTTAGTCATCATTAAAATCGTGCCCCAATGACTTGACTTATTTCTAAAATCGTGCATATATAATTTTGTTCATATCACGATTCTATCGTACCAAACTCCCTAGTCGAGTCTGAATAATTTTGAATTAATTTTCTTGATCGTGTAAAACTCGTCGTTCTTTGATCGTGCCTAAAAATATTGCTTAAACCTTCTATCTTGTTTTAATCCCACTACCAACTTTTAATTTCGAGGATAAAATTCTTATAAGGTAGGTAGGATGTAAGCCCCCTGAATTTTAGGAATTTATTTTTGATTTTTTTAAAAGAATTATTTTCGATAATAGTTCTTATTTGATTATTCTTGATCATTAAATGCTCTTTTCGTGACTTTGATTTCTGGAGTGTCAGAGATGTCAATCTCTATAAACTTTCTTCATGAGTTTGTAGTAGACAAGATTATCTTCATTTTGATATATCATGTCCCACTCAAACTTGTTCTCTTGTACTCGTTTTTTTATCGCACAACTTCGGGTCAATTTAGGCCATTGATCGTTGAATAATTATTAATTAATTTCCCACTTTTATCTTTGATCATCATATGCACGTTGCCGTGACTTTTAATTTAGGAGCACAAGACTAGTCGTTTTTACAAAACCAACTTCTCGTGTATGATCTACTCAAGACACTCTACACCAATGACCTTCGTGTCTCACTCAGACACACCATCTTGTGCTTCATTTGCTTCGCACAACTTTTTTGACACAAGACCGAATCTAAATTCATCCCACGAAGTCACATTTATTTCTGACTTGAATTGGGGACACCCTTTCGACCCAAACTTGTCGACCCAAAATATGGACACGACCCACATTAAGCATACTGCCCATATGACACTTGTGTCCTGTCACGCCCCAGAACCAGAATACTGGAGAGCGAGGGCAGACATAGCCAGCTACGTATAACGGAATGGAATCCACACCGCTATACGGTCACGGCTGTCTAGATATGTGAGGGTTTCACTATAATCTATCAGTCTCTTAAGGTCATAAAATAGCCTATTGTCTCAATCTCAACCAACTAATAATAATCACAAGATATCAGATCACCAAATATACAATTGTAAGGCGTCCCAAACATTACATATCCAGATGATCATGAAGCTAGTCGTACAAAATGTAAGGACTAGCAAGAGTTTAAGTCATACATGATCAACCTCGAGTTGCCAATCATGCTTCCAACCCGTAGGCAGACAGTAAATAAAGTTGCAAATGAGCTAACACTTGCTCGACGGCTAAACGCCTCAAAAGAATATTTTTACTAGGGAGTGGGAGAGCAAAATAAAACCCACTCGTTGCCCTGGTTACGCCTGGTGACCACCATCGGGCTGAAATGCAGGAAGATCCTTTGGTGCTGCTCCGGTATCTGGCCATACAAAACCAGCTGGGTCAGACCCCAGAAAGAGCAAGTGCCACAAAGGAGGCTTCACTTAAGAACTAAAACCAGCAATTAGCACAAGAGTATAATTACATAATAAAAGGCAGTAGTTTAAGAAAAAGCATGATGGGTAATTATAAAAGACAATCTTGTATAGAATCACTAAAAGACAGGATATATGGAAAGAAAGCATGACAGGATGATATACGATGAGATAACCATAGGACTATTCAGATAGCCAGGTTGCAACCCGTAAACCAAACAAGGACCGGGGTTGTAACCTTTCGTCTGAACGGAACTTGGTTTCTCTCACCATTTATCGGCAAGATAAATATAAGAAATCAGGTCAAGTAACATTCTGGAGTGACAATCATTATAGTGACAATCCGGAGTGTCAATCATTATAGTGACAATCCGGAGTGACAATCATTCAATCATTCTGGTACAATCTTACAATTAATCAATTCTAGACAATACTATACTGGACTAGACTCCATTCAAGCAATTACGGCCAATCATTGCCTACGGCTTTCTACATTAACTAACTAGGGTTATCACAATCCTAGTTACTAGCAAGATGCAATGAGATGCTCCAAGTAGTCACAGGCCCTGCAGCTGTCCAGGTTATCCAGGCAATCATTATAGTGACAAACTAGATAGTACAATGCATTAGAGAGACAATAGAGTTCAATCATTAAAGTGACAATCAAGAGTGCCCCATATGACAGTGGGCTGGAAATGTGCCCTACTCGTCGGCAGGCTACAAGTCCAAACATTTGCGGTCGGGATAACGGGATCGCCTGTAACTGGGGAACATCTTTTCATGTCTAGTGAATTATACTAGTCATTAACCTTAGTCCATTTCAGTAGGTACTCCTGACCGTGGTACTCAGGAGTCCCCTCCTAGACATGATGCAAGACAGGACTGAATTATTTGTACAAGCACAATCTCCCACGGTATCAGGATCAATTATACAGGTCATATCAGGTGGCCGTCGCAACAGCTATTCAAGATATATCAGGTCAGGTTATCATATCAAGTGTACTAGTCAAGAGTGTGCCACGACAGGCCACTATCAGGTTATGTCAGGTTATTATGTCAGGAGTGCACCACTACGGGTCACTATCACGTCGTGTTCAATTATCAATTCCAAACATACAAATGAATTCATGATTTTCAAGTTCAGGACAAAAGGCGTAAGGATATAAAATGAGCGTAAAATATCTAATAGAGGTAAAGCGTACTCATGTTGTACTGAAGTTACAAGATACATGATAATAATAAAAGAACAATAGTAACAATAGTAGCAATAATAATGTAACAGGGCACGACAGGGAAGTCCATGCGGCTGGGTCCAGGCAGAATTCTATGCGGCTGAGACAACAGGGTCTTATGCGGCCAGGGATAACAATTCTTATGCGGCTAGGAATAACTTCCCATGCGGCTCAACTGATATGGGTTCATGCGGTCAGGTTGGACGAAATCCCATGCGGCCCAATTTAGATGAGTCACATGCGGCTCGGGGTAGAGCCTATGCGGCTCGCAGGGAGTGAGCTCCATGCGGCTCAGAGAATTAGTCATATGCGGCTGAGGGAAATTAAGTCTCATGCGGCCAAGGAAGAATGTTTCCATGCGG